>BGPR01002571.1:115060-171211 GCA_013235015.1 Araneus ventricosus | reverse complement strand
ACAACTGCCAAAACTTTTAAGCAGATGTAAATTTTATTATTTCTAACCTTAGAAAAAGTTTGATCTTGTCCTTTTTAAATATTTACAAAATCTGCAATGTTTCCAAATATACTTCCTAATTTTAGTGCAACATTTAATACAATTCAATAAAATAAAGATATTAAACTGTATAAATTTATTTTGAAGTGTCTCTGTAAAAAGACTTGTAATATTTAAATCTGCAATGTATTTTTTTTTTATATCTCTTTAAGAATATTTTGTCAAGAATCTAATCACTTACTTCATAAAACATAATTTAACACTTTCGTGTCTTTCAAATTCATTTAAATCAGAATTTTAATCAAGGTGATTATCCTAAGTATTTTGCACCAGATGCTATTTCTTAAATTAATGATATGAATGACACTGAAGATAGAATTGAAATCTTTACTGCTACTTATATAACATTGTAAATCAACCAAGACAGTTCTAGAATAAAAATAATAAATATTTAGCTGCAAAATTATTTATAAAATTCTTTAGTTTTTAGATATGAATTAAAAAACAGAACTTCGCTTAAATTTTTTTTCTGGCTGCATAGTTAAAAATATACAGAAACATAAATAATTTACAAACTTCATGAATTGTCAAAAAATATTTTTATTACATACAAACAATGTTTACAAATTTTTCAACAGATGACAAATTCAGCTTTAAACTCGTATACAAAAAAACTTGTCAGTGCATTTAATTTACTTCAAACCAGAGATCTTAACCTCTGCATGCAGGGATGTGTCGTAGCATAAAGTACATTTCGTTTCAAAATACTACTAGTAAATCACATGCACAAAAAACCATATGTTGAAATTTTTTTAAAATCTGTCACAAAATAAAATAATTAGTTTGTGTTTGCTTTGGTTTTTTTTTCTTTTGTGAGAACTGGTGGTCTTGCTTTCGCTGAGAATTTCCAATGTCCACTTCTTTGTAGTTTTGGAGCCCCTTTTGTTTATCATTTTTAATTTTGCAATAATTATTAAATAACATATTAGTAGCCAATTTTATTATATGAACTATTATTTTTCAAAAATATATACACAGCTATAAACTGAAAAACCCACAGGTCTTTTGAAATTAACAGTTATTCAACCAATTTATTTAATCACTAAATTACATTAATGTCAAACTTTTAAAAATTCAAGCTCCTACATTTGACTGAATAATTTTTGAGTTAAAATGTAAATATGTAGAACAATGTTATATGACGAAAACATGACTTGTCTTTTGATGAGAGAATTAATTATTACATTCACTGACCATCAGGCCACTCCAATTCTATGGAAGATGCAATATGGTCTCTTTTTTATCTTCGGTGAGGGCCCTGTGTTCAGTCTCACTGGCTATGCATTCAGCCATAGTTCGCTGTTTCTGAAGTCCACGCAGAGTCTATTTATTTAATTCAAAGAGAATATACTTGAAATCTGTAAATGAAGAATAACAACTCATTAAAATTATATAATTATAAAATTATTCATTACTTAAAAACTACAAAAATAATACCCATATGTCATAAATTAAATTTTAAAATAATTTAAATTTACAATGAGACAAAACTAAGCAAAATACATTGTTTCCTAAATATACTATGTGAATTTTGCACACAATGAATTAAGATAAGTGGATAATACTTTAAAAGATAAATTAAATATACTAAGTAACATTAAAACTATTCTCCAACAATTATTCAGACACACTTTAAAGGATTAAATAAAACTGTTTCACTCACATTTATAGAAAAGAGAATAAGTTTCAATTTATAACAAAAGTTACAGCTTGTACAAGCAACATTTTATAACTTGGAACATTTTAGCAATGTCTCCAAGAAGATTTAAGAATTGCTATCTTTTGAATTTATCATAATAGAAGTAATAAAGTAAGTAATAGTTTAAAAACAATCTTAGAAGAATTCAAATTTAGTAATAACATATAAATTTCTTCTGTCTATTATTAAAAATGAATATAATCTTAGGAGACTCAGCATTAAAAAAAAAACAAAGTGTCCATAGTTTGAACTTTTAATAAATTCTTTAAAAAACATTACATGGATGACATTTTAAAACATTAATGAATTTTAAAAGCAGATTTTATTTTATGTGAAATGAAAGGTTAAATTATATTTTTTAGTAAATAATCCTACTCGCAGCATTCGATTAAATTTTCATACACTTACTATTCAACTTGGCTAACAAATAAAAACATTGTATTAATGTTATGATTGTACAGCAAAGAAAGCAATTGAAAAGCATTCGAAATTATTATTATCACGTAGCTTTAATATCTATAAGAATCATTGAGCTAGGCTTATGAACACGCAGAGTTAAAACATATTCTAGTGATTTAAGGGAAAAATAAATAAATGTTTATACACTTACCCTTCTAAAATGCAAGATGACAATCGGTAAAATCTTTCTCCCGACACAACAATCATGGCTGACTTTTCCCCTTCTCACTTCCCTCGGCGCAGAACTTTCGTTCCCCGCACTCTCGGATTTCAGTCCAGACGGAATTCCAAACATGACGATCCGTTTGGATCGTTTCCTCAGATTTGATGGGTTTTTCCGTCTCGCGTTCCAAAAATCCGTGAAGTGAGTGGCCACCTTTATACTACAACACCGCTCTTACTTTCTTAGATCAGTGCTTTATCTATGTTGCAAAAAGTGAATCTCATAATATCTATGAATGATTAATTAAATATTTATATAAAATACTCTTTTCTTTAGAAATAGTGGTAATTCATTTAACTGAATATTATCAACATAAGTACGTCCAACGATACAACTATATTTACTTGTAACATTTATAGAAATGACTTTGCTCAAATTTATTAGTGCAAACAAGTTTCATACTTAAATTTTACAAAGTGCTGATATTTTTACCAACCATCTGCTAAAATTCAAAATGTTCTGTAAACGATGAAAAATATTACGCTAATGAATAAAATACATATATTAATAATTTATAGTTTATTTCAAAATGTATACTTAAATTACAAAGAATTTGAGTATATATGCTTTTGCAGAACAGAACGCCGTCTCTTACCCCCGTACCCGTGACCAGACCGGTCACTGAACGGTTTGATGGGCAAGACACGTGAATTTTATTTAAAAAAAGGAAAACAAAATAAACAAAAAGAAGGAAATATATACACTATGTACAGCACAGGCATTTTCACTTTTACACTATTAGTTCGTATTAGTCTTCTTTTCTTTAGATGTTGTTATACCTTTCTTTTATTTGAAAGAGGAATTTCCGGTACTTTCTCTATTGTTTACGTGTATTTTGGAGGTATTGTGGTTTGGCAGATGAGATGCGTATATTACTGCTTCGTGAAGTGCAATGAGTAAAGTTTGAAATACGGTGTAGTTGTCGTTGAATTTAGCAGACCACTGGTAGGCCCAGATGTCATTGGTCAAGACGTAGAAGGCAGCTCCAACTCCGTGTTCGGTTTTCGAGCCATCTGTGAAAATATTTATAATGTCTTTTAGGGATATATATGCTTCTCCGTCTTCAAAAGAGATTTGGTTCAGTTTGAGATGTTCTGAAGGGTGAGTGGACCAGCCTGTTGCCTTTATCTCCAGATCTTGCGGTTGGGTAACTGTAATGATAGGGAGAAGAGGGATTCTTAGACGATAAATTGATGTAAACCTGGCTTCGAACTGTAATTGCATGTGTAGGGGTGGGATGCCGAGTATAGTTTGTAACGCTGCCGTTGGGGTGGTGCCATAAGCTCCCGATATATGGAGTAGGAATGGCCTTTGAATCAAAGAAAGTTTCCTCTTCATTTTGAATGTTGGATTACTAATGTAGCAAAATAAAAATTCTTAAGAAAAATTTTTAATACATAGCAAAAATTACGCAAAAAAATGAAAGATACACTTAATTTTGATAGAAAAACACTCAGGCAAAATATATTATTTAAAATATTTTTAAAAGTTAATTAAAACAATTGTTTCATACGATGAATTTACCAGAAAGACTAATTAATAGTGAATCTTTGCTGCATCGTTATTTTGAATATCTATACCGAATAGTGGTAGTTTATAGCTGACCTATACATCCCGGGACGTTATGCGTTATACTCGTTTATCAACCTGATGGGTGAAATTGATGCTTTTCTTTCGACGTGATCTATGCTGCTGATTGAACTTACTGAATAGAAGCAATCATTTTAAAAGTGAGATTGAATGTCGAAAGTACCTCCTGCTATATAAGTGATTATTTGGTTATTAAGAATAATTACCGCTTAAAGTGATGAAGCGATTTATCATATTGACCGAAAATTATTCATAATGACTGATTAATCACATTAACAGTAAAAAGTACACAACACAAATTAGGTAGCTTTTAATTTTTTGCAGGAAGACCAAAACCATACAAGCGACCTTCAGTAAAGTCATCTTGAACGAGGTCAAGGATGCTGGTGTTTTCGGCACAACAGAATGTTTGCATTCTTTCAGGATTATCTTACTGAAGATGCTTCCTGGACGTTATCGCTTTGCTTTGATTTTTTATTTTTCAAAAAAATTAGGTTCTTGTTGTTTATTGTATGATATACACAATAGGGTGACCCTTATTATAATGGCAATAATTTTACTTAACATTTTTTAAGCGCACACCCCCTAATTTTTTCCCTTTTACCATAATATGTAAGTATAACAAATATTTCTTCAATATACAAAGGTTAACCCATGCCACATCGAGCTTGATTAACCCATTGTGGACAGGTACGACGTATAGATTGCGCCAGTCAGTATGTACGATAAGTTGAAAATAACTATCGAAGGTTGAGAGATCACAAACTCTGTAACCTCCTATTAAATCCTCCTGCTTGCTTCGACACTTCTACCGACAATGAATTAGTCAGTTTGATTTAATCGCGTTTGAAAGTGCATGAAACGCTCTCCATAACCCAAACTGGCTATCACGAAACTACGGGAAATTATTTCTATAGAACATATTCGGCTGTTTTCAGCTGTTCCAATATATACTTTAGCACATTCGCTGCGGTATACGAGTTAGATGCCAGCCCCAAGCAAGTCAAAAAGTAACTGTGCTCGCTCTACAGTCTTTTACAAAAGTTTAAGACCAATTTCTGAAATGCAAGGAATTTTAATTTATACGAAAACTATGGCGTTCGAAATCTGTTGGGGAGAATCGTGGAACATACAATTGAGTATACTAAACATTTTGCAATGGAGAATCAATCCCAAGGACATTTAGGGAATCGTCTACAAATTAATGAAGGCGAAAATGATTTGTGCTCAACCCCTTTTACAGGAATCGGATAATTTTTTGAAACTTTCATCAATCTTTTAATGTCTCATATATATTACTTATATCCATTTTCATAAAAATATCATGAAAATTTGGAAAGATATAAAGGTTTCTTTAATAATGTTTTTTACTTATAACATGCAGAGATTTGCGCCAAATTTAGGAAAACGAACAGAATACTCAGCAATATGTTACAAAAACATTGCATTAAAATTTAAACTAAATAGCTTAAATTTTTGAGGAAATATGAGTATTTGTAGTAAATAATTTTAACTGCGCATACGCGTACATAGCAAAATATTTATTTCACATCGGCGAAACCGGATACCTAAGGCAACTTCTATAAAAAAATTCCAGTTGAATGCCATTAAGATATGAAAAGGTTGTAGGCATTCAAGACTTCTGCTGTTCGCTATTCCAGCAGACTTTCTGCAGTTATTTTAAGAGAAACAAAATGATGAGTATATTTCTGCAAATCAATAGATTTTTGAAATTGAATCTTAGAACAGCAATATTGAATTTTATGAAATTTGAATATGCCCAGGACACATCTGAACTTATAAATTAAATACAAAATTAAAATTTAAATTCGTCGATTAATATTCGAAAATTCAAATTTCAGATATATTTAATAGTGAAAAAACCCTCATCACTTTGTTTCTCTTAGCGAACAGCAGAAATTCTGTTGGTTCCAATGCATACAACTTTCTACATCTCAGTGGTTTTCAGCTGGAATTTCTATATAAGCTGCTGTATATCTCTGGCTTCGATGTTATGAAAAAAAAATTAAGCGATGTTTCGCGCATGCGCAGTTTAAAAGTATTTACAAGGAATGCTCATAATTCTTCAAATATTCAATGTCTTTACTTCAAATTAAAATACAATGTTTCTTTAATATATTTTAAAGTAATCTGTAAATTTCGCAAAATTTGACTTAAATCTCGAAGATTTCAGTAGGAAGAGATATGTCGTCCGTAGCCATGAAAGTGTTAAATTAGCATAAACATTCCGAGAGTTTTGGAATGATTTCTTAATACAAATGAACGAATCAAGAATTGAGGTTCAAATCAACTTTTCAGGTTTGCAACTCAATTCGCCAGATTGGTTCGATGGGCGGATACTAAATACATTCATGCCAGAATTCTTTAAGGCAGATCAATCAAAGGTTATGCAAATGTGAAGAAAGAAGAAAGTAAAGTTTCGTCCAAGAATATCCCTCCTCTCCACACATTGCATTGATTATGAAACCAGATTTCACCTATAACACTTTTATCTTACATATAGGTTTAAAGGGTAACTATGCCTTAACACAAAACTTAGTTTATGCATTTAAAAAATATGCAACGTATTTCAAGTATATTTGCGCATATACAATTTAAAAATGCAATGACAATACACATAAAATATGAAGCTATGTTTAATAAAAAATACACAACAATCAAAAATTAACATCATACATTTATTTAATCATCAATTTACCATCATACATGTACAAAAACATTTTATATTTTAAATACACAAACCTTAAATTTCTGCAATTCAATTTTACTTAGAGGCTTTGTAAAAAAATCAACAAAATTGAATTTACTTTGAATGTATTTAATATAAAACATTTCTTAAATCTCTCACAAACAACAACTTAATGTCATTTTTTTTGTTCTATAATTTTCTAGATGAGATTTTACAAAATATATAGCATACCTACAAGTAAAGTAGGTTTTGCATTATTTAGTGATACCAAGTTAAATTCCACATGTTCCGATAAAATAAGATGTTAGCCATATTAATTCTTTAGCGGTTTCTGTTAATGCTACAAATTCTGATTCCATAGAACTTAGACACACCAAGTGACTGGATCTTGGTCAATGAAAACAATTTTTCCATTCATGGATGTCCGATCATCACGGTTATTTGAAAAGTCAGAATCGGAATATGCAATTGACTTCAAATATTTAATATTTGAAAGTGTCAGAATTAAATCTTTAGTATAACTAATGTATCCGAAAAGCATTAACAAACCGCTCCAATGTGTAATACCAGGATTTTCTTGAAATTCGGAGAAAATGTTTATTGCATAATGTGTAGGTGTTTCCTCTAGGAATGATAAACTACCGACAAGAGTTCAATATAGAATTTTAGACATTTCTTCCGATTCACTATTATTTAGAGGACATTGAGACTTTGAAAAAATTACACCTTTGGATGCGAGTAAAGATAAAACAGGGAATTTGTATTTTTCAGATGATGTAAAGAGCTTACTTATATATTAAGATTGATGTGTATACAAATTTCTGTTATCCTCTAAAAATTGAACACCAAGCAACAGTATAGTTTTACCCAACAATTTCAAATTTCTATTTAAAAAGATTCAAATCTTTATGTATCCAAATTTGAGTTTTCCCAAATAGAATTATATCATCTACCTATAATAAGAAGACTACTTATTTATTGAAAACGCGAGCACAATTACACGAATTGAACTTTCAAATCCTAACTCCCTTAATATTCTATGAATTTCGAAGTACCATTCTCTACCACCCTGATGTAGATCATACAATGCTTTTTGAAGCCAATAGACCAAATATGGATTCTTCTCAAAACCAGGTGGTTGTTTAATGAATATTCTTTTCTTTAAGTGTAGCTTAAAGATAAGCATATTTGACATCAAACTGTAGGTGTTAGAGCAAACGAAGATTTAACAGAAATCTCTGCTAAATTTAATTAATATCTCACCTTTTTAAAAAAGAAAAAAATTTCAAAACGTTAATTCAAAATTGTTAAGCAAACATACTTCTGAGTCTCTGACTCAACAGAAAGTAGTCAATATATAACTACTCTTTTACAAGCCTAAAAATATACATTTATTTATAAAACGCATTATCCATGAATTTTTACATCGGAACTGAAACTTGAATAGAAAATGCCAGGTTCAAAATTCTTAAAACAAAAATATAAATACAGCGATGCGTGTTTTACCAGTGATGTCTGTTGTGTGAACCCAGCAGTAGGTGTAACCATTTATTAAGACAAACTAATATAGCAAAGAAAAATCTGATTATATCAAAGTTTACTATAGAACTATAAACATCATCAAAAGCTTCACCTTTTCTTTGTTTGAAACCTTGGGCAACGAGACGAACTTTAAAAAGTTTAATTTCATTTTTATTATCCCGCTTAATTAAAATAAGAAAACGGCATCCCAAAACTTTGGAATTATCTGCCAACTCTTGTAATTGACAGACTTTTCTGTCTTTCTTGGTTTGTAGTTCGTCATGCATGGCTTCTAACCATTCATCTTTAAAATGAGATTTTATAGCCTGATGATAACATTTAGGAATAACAATATCATTATATAGTCATTCCGATGACACGCTGCTACTACTTTTGTAATCTCCAATAACTATCCCAGAATGTGTATCGGTTCATTTAAAATTAAAAAGACAGGTTTGAAATTTTAATTTGTTTTCAGAACAATATTCCCTAACTTCATTACGTGACCTTAAACGTTGTTTTCTGCTTCCTCACAGTAGTAAATATATTTTCGTTTGCGGCACGGAAGCACCAAATTGGTTGTCAAAATCCTTCATTTTGACGCCAGCTTCAGGAAATCACTCGCTTTATAACAAACATAGCATTTATTTTAAATTAAGTAGACATAGATACATGAAGCACGGACATAAACGACATCTCGAACTAGAAGTCAGTAGAAACTGTTGTCAGAACAAAAACACTAAACGATAAAGACAAACGGTTAATAATTTATAACCCGAACACCATTATTGTGAGAAAAGATTAACTATGATTGGATAAATTGGTTGGAATAGTTTTACAAACTATTGAAAACGTTTCTGAGTAATTTTTGAATGTGCAGATCAATTCGTTCTATTATGAAATCTGCATGAATAATCGTTTGCGTGATGCGCCACTTTTTACTTGGGGCAGATAAATAATCTTTCGGTGCATGGCTGGGAAGGTAAAAATGTCTACATCTACGTAACATCTTCACTCTGATTGTTTTGGCTATGAGGGTAAGGCACCTATCTCGATACGCTTTGATTATCTCTCGTATTTGTTGGTTCTCCAAGACGAAAAACACTAATGCGAGAAAACGACATCTGTGAAAAAGAATGTAAAAGTAGTCATAATTAAGTAATGCGAATGAGTTCTTAACTATAGGCTATTTGATGATGAAACCTGACATGGGTTTGAAGTAATGATTTGGAATTTAAAAATAACAGGGCATGCAACGTCATTTTCCATAAAGCTTTGACCCTTATAATTATAACATATTTCTAAAAATCCTTCTCTAAACATCATTTTAAAATTCTACAGTGCTTCATCTCTCTACAGGAAAATATAAGTCCCTGAAGCAAATTTCCTGCCTTGCTTGATTAGGATAACACGCAGGAACTTGTGAAGCAATTAATAATTTTTAGAGACACGGAATGTTGTTACTGATTGAAAGTTTTAAAGGAGGGGCATCAGCTTATGTCGTTTAGCTTCTATTATTTCTATCCAGTGGCGCTGCAATCGTTTATCAGCTCTGGCAGAGATCTCTCGAATTCAGTCAGTCATGTTTATACACTATATTTAGTTAAGTGTTAGAATGATATTAAGGTAAACAGAGCGAGCTCCGAGGGTTGTGTGTGTTAAATTGAGATATACACTATAAAACAAATATAACAGCATGCTTAGTGATTGACAGATAACTTTTATCTCAGCATTGTTACATTAAATGAAATTTTGTTTTAATTTAGAAATATAAATATATACAGTTTAAATATCAGAATAAAATTCTGTGACATTTTCGGATCACTCAGGTTTCCATTTGTTGGTTCAAACTAGTATTGGTATTTTACGAAGTTTCTTGTAGTTATTTTTGATCAAAATTATTCTGAGAATTATTAAACGCACAAGTATTTCTATTTGGAAAATATTTGTTAAATTTATCTTTATTTTATCAATAAATTAATATCTTTTCATAATAACTTATCTCTGTCAATTTTAGGTGGTTTTTAAGAATAATTATCTTCTTTAGTATTAATTTTTTTTTTCTAACCAAGATCAATCTTTGAGGATTCCTTATTAAGACTATTCATAACTTGAAAAAATTAGCTGTCATCATTTATTTAATATATTAGCCAGTATCTTACTGATGATCATATCAAAATTTAGCTTTAATTAAACAAATCATTATGCAAGATAATTAAATGACTTGGCGCTGAGTCGCCGCCCTATACTAATGAATAATTTAATAATAATGATCTGTTGATGAAATGAAATTAAAACACCCGTACTTCAAAGTTATAAATTGATTACCACTACTTACGAAAAATACTCGGCTATAAAATGATGGAAACTGCATAACTTCACAGTATTCATTTAACAGAGATCTCTTTATTTTAAAAAACTGCTCTTAAATCTACAAATTTAAGAGTGGTATAAGTGAAATGAAAAAGAAACAATATCTGCTGATTGATAAACGATTTCAATGCTTTTTTCGGTGTAGGATGTCAGGCCATTGCCAATAAACTTCCGATTTTAAACAATAACAGTAACTCCATTTCTCTTCACGGTAACATAATTTAATATACAGAGAAGGAGATTTAATATATCTTGGTTAAGGATCCAGCGGATTATTCAGGGATCCACTACTTTAGAACTTACAAATTTAATATACCTTTATAAACTGACTTTCATTATAAAAAAAATTCTAGTATATAAAATCATACCGGTTCTTTCTTGTATATAAAATTGATTAATCTCGTCTTAAGCTCGCAATTGCTGTTATATGTTGAAATTATCGAAATTTTCTTCAATGTGATGCATTATTACTTTCGAAATTTGTAAACTATGCCTTTCTGTAGATTCTTTTTCACAGTTTTGACTGGGAATAAATCTATTTAAAAGACAAAACTATTAGTTTTTGGGCTCTTATTTTGCTTTATCCAAAGTATAAAAATATTTATAAAATTTGTTCAGTTATATTAATTCTCGAATTTTAGTTCATTTACCGGTGTAACAGGATAAAATTATTTGCTTACTTAGAAATTCTGCTGAATGAATAAAACCCATATTCACATTCAAACTTTTAAAAACTTTCACCACTTGTTAATATCGAACTTTATGTAAGTTTAATACTTTTCTAAATCGCGCTTTAAATCAATACTTTATAACAAACGTATTTTTAAAATCTCTCTTGCTTTTGTAAATCTAATTTTAAACTATTAACTCTCTCAGTGCAAGTGCTGGGAATTATAAAATGCTTGTTGAATAGAATTGTAATGTTATTTCTTTCATCATTCATAACTTCTTCTCAATTATTATTGCCTTAATAAGGATAGAATTTCTGTAAAGTGATTTCTTTGACTGTGATTTCTTTCTCTTCAAATTATTCCCAGCCATATTCTAATACCTCTTTGATAATAATTTGAAATATAGAATGATACAAATCTTTACATGATATATATACATTAAAACCTGTTTCCATACGGACACTTTAAGAAACAGAATAATTCCTTAAGCGGAAAAAATATTTGGTCCCGTCAAAAATTATAAGAAGGTATATCCCCTCCTTAAAACGGAACCTTTCTAACACAGAAACGGACAGAATTTCAAAGAACAATTCACATTGTTTCATTGTTAGAAAAACTTGTTCTAACGGACAAAAACTGGGGCGTTTTAAAAAAGCTCTTTTTCTTTCCTCTGGTCAAAAAGAGGAAAGAATTCCCTGGAGCAAATTTTTTTTTAAAATAATGATGTGTATATCACACATTTTGAATACACTGACACATCATAATCGTTTAGGTTTTTGTCGTTTAGTTTTAATCGCTGATCAGAATCGGTCGATCTCTTTTAGTCATAGCATTGCCTGAAAAATGTTTTAGATATTGATACTAAAATTAAAATAATTAAAGCGAAAGCGAGAGATAATTTGAGCATGAAGCAAATTATTGAAAAATTTAAAATAGGAAAATCTCAATTTTACGAAAAACCTTAAGGCTGGTCATTCACTATAAGGCTAGGCTATGACATTCGCACCAAGACAGTTTCTTTTTCACTCATTAAATCGAAAGATTACACACGTCATTCTCGGATATTCCAAAGTTTGTTTTGGTACACCTTGCTTGATAAGGTTCAAAGTCCAAGAGTTACACCCACCCACATTTCCACAGAGATACACAAAACCACATTCTTCCTCCCGCACATGACGGATTTCCGATTTTACTTTCAACATGATCTAGCATTGTCGTGGGGTCCCTATCTAGGAAGAACCTTTGTTTTCCCGCTACCCTCGCAGCAAGACCCTCAAAGGGAAATTTGATTTCAAACTATACGGTTTTGCAACACTTCCAAACCTCTATGCCAAATGACATCGGTTTCTTACGGTGTCGAAATGATTTTCCTTCCCGTGTTTCAAAAATCGCAGATTGTAACGGCGGTGACTGCCCGCTTAAGAAGAATGAAACAACTGAATGTGGCTGCGTTCAAATGGCTCAACTAAGAGAAAAATGCGGTAGACAGACAACGAATAGATTGATGAAATTGTTTGGGAGTGGTTTGTAGATGCGAGATCTCGAAATCTGCCGACATCACGACCTGTATTAAACAAGCCCGGGCTAAAGATATTGCAGAAAAATTAGTAAAAATTTATTTTCATGCATGAAAGTTTCGGTAAAAGACATGGGATATCTTTTAAAGCAATCTGCGGTGAAGCTGGGGACATTTCGGAGGAGACCGAAAATACGACGATTAAAAAAAAATTGAAAAACTCATTGAAGGTTAGGAAGCTGAAAATATACCAATGAGAGTGGGAATTGTTTTTTGTGGTTTACCAACAAAAACTTTATTATAAAAAATTAAAGTGTCCCGGTGGTAAACAATCAAAAGAACGTCTCACATTGCTCTTTTGTGCCTTTATGACCGGCGAAATCGAAAAAATTGTTGGTAATTGGCAAGGCTGCAAAGCCTCGGCGGATCAAAAATCTCGACGTAAAAAACTTTTTGTAATATGAAAGCGAAAAAAAGAAGCATAGTTGTCTGCTGCAATAATGGAATAATGGTTGATTGCTCTTAATGCAAAAAATGAAAAAAGACATTTTGCTGTATTTAGATAATGTCTATAGCTCACATACAGCTTTCAAATATAAAATTGTCTTTATTTCCCCCAAATACAACCACCGTTAATCAACCTGATCAGGGAACTAATCGCTGTGTCAAATTAAATTTATTAGCTAATATGAAAACAGCATCAAATGCAAGTGATATAATAACATCTGTTGCAGCTCTTGACGCAGTGATGTAGTTATCGAAGCTTGGAAAGAAATAGGCAAACAGACAATTCAAAAATGTTTTCTTGAGTCAAATTTTTCTGAAAATGTTTGCATCAAAAATTACTCATCAACCGAAGATATAGATGCACGTGATCTTCAAACTTTTTTGAACAACGGTACTTTTTTGGGTAATGGTGCGAAATAATTCAGATCAATCAACGATGAGATTTTAACAGAGCTTCCTATTGATAATGTGAATGACATAATTCAAAGACATGCGAACAATGTTATATAAATGAAAGCATTTCCGATAAAGAACAATTCCCCTTTAAATCATATAGATCCTTTTTAGATACAGTATTTGAGCTTGAAAGGTTTGCCATAACCCAGGGAGAAGCTAAAAATACTATACCTTTGAAGAATACGAGAATATTAACGTAAGAGTACAGAGACAACGACCGTCATGAAAAAGGTCGCTTATGGTCGACCATAAGCTTTTCACTGCCTTGAGTCGGCTATGAAGTAGTTAGAACAACAAGAAGAATGTGATGTTGTCCAATAGCTGTCTTTACAACGCGCGCGAGATTTAGCGGTGAAAAAACGAAACTCAGCTCTGAAGGGAAAAAAAATTGGTCTTCTTTTTCTAAACTGTCGGCCAATTTCGGCAATGATCGGTTATCTAAAAAATCAATTATCGGCACACCTTCCCACAATCGACGCTTTACTGCATTGTTTTAGTACACTCCGACTAAACTTAGGCTGAAATGAGCCGGAAGACTCCGAGAATACATGAATAAGCTTCGTTGATTAGTTTCACTTAAATAAGGTTTTTTACTTTCTCGTCCATCTAAGTAGTAACGAATCTTTTAGTAAAATAAATAAAATTTCCATCAAAGGTATCTTGGGACTATTTTCGAATTGGAATTTCTGAACCAATTAGATTGTTGTTTCTAAAAATTGAGAGAAGAGACTCAAACCTGCTTTCAGTGACAGTATATGGCTGAACGAAATCTATTGAGATATTAGCAAAGAATGCAGTTGTTCGCTAACAATTCTCGTGCATAGCAGTTCTGTTTTCTGAAGCTTTACGAAAAGAATTCAAAATGAATTTCCTTGTTATGTGGAATTAATAAAAGAATTAAGCAAGCATTTAAAAAAGAAAATGAAAAAAAGGGGGGGGCGGGGCAATTCGCGACATTTAATTGAAATTCCGGAAAAATGTGAAAAATTGGAATGTTTACGGGTAACCTGTTATGCGTCATGTTTTTCTTCTCCTACTCCTTTTGCTTTTTTTAGAAACGATGCACAGCAACCATGATTGACATTACACAGAGATATGCATTACTTAAAAACACAGTGAAACCTTTCTGCAACGGCCACCGTTTTTCCAATGAAAATTGGCCGCTAGGGGTTTTATGTTCGAATGCTTCAAATAAACCTAATTTGCTAATTCTTATAACGTGAATTTTAAGAATCATGTAAGGACTCTAATTGATTTTTTTAAAAATGCAATTTGTGTTTGTTTGAATCTTTCGGCTTTTAAGGAGGTAACTTTATTTTCAATTTTATAATTTCTACTTAAAATTAAATCCTTAATCGTTTCTTTTGTAGCTATTGAGGAATGAACATTTTCTATTTTTCCTCAAGACTGCTGAGTTGAACGTTTCATTTGCTGAGGGTCGAAACCTATTTCGGCAGCTTCTTTGTCCACGTTCGAATCAGCGCCTGTGGAGCAAAGATGAACTATTGAATGTCCAAACCCAGTATAGGCCACAGTTAACTTTTCTCTACACATTTGGAAAGGAGTGATTAATTTCGTTCTGCATATTGGTGTTGTTTTTAAACATAATGAGTTTTTTTTATTCTCAATTTCCTCCTTTATCTCTGAATAAAATTTCCAAGATTAGAGAGATGAAAGTATTGTACTTCATCAACGTTTGAGAGTCGATCCACCCGGTCTCTCAGAGGGGATTGGGTGGTGGTTCCTAGACGTTATTCTAACATTATGCCTATGAGCCAAACTAATGTGGCCGATGGGAGCGGATGTGGCCAGGAGTGATTGCTTACTGGAGTGAAGTTTTACTGAATTAAAAAAAAATTAAAAAGAAAACGTACAAAAAGTAAAATTATTGAAAAAGATAAATTTTAGTTGTTTCAGTAGATCAAATACTATTTTTACATTTTCTTTCAATAATTACTTATACAGTTCTTAGCAAGAGATTGCGCAAAAAGTCCACAATTCGGTTTTAAATCTTCTTTACATCTAATTATATATTTTAAGAAATAATTAATATTTAATTTAAAAAATAATACAGTGGTCTGAAAGTAAGTCCAAAAAAGACATGCAAGTTTCGGTTCACAATGATTCACTGTTTATGGAAGTGTTCTAGAGATTCACAGGCAGGGGTATTTTCAGTTTTTTTTAATTTTTTTATTTATAGATCTACTTTTAAGTTCTGCGGGCAAGGGATTATTAGCATTTTCTTACACTTCATCATAGAGAAAGAAAAATACCAATAACTGAGTTTAAGGGTTTTAAAAATGTTATTCATAAGACTTAAAGAATGTTTCTAAAGAAGTTACAACGGTCAGTTGAGTAAAGCTTTATTGAGTATTCGTACCTGGTAGAAAACCATTTTATATCAAATTAATATTTTAAATGACGTGATTTAAACAACTTGAATAAAACATTAGACAAGAACTTTTCATTATAGCATGAAAAATAAAAAAATAAAACTACGGTCTTGAACAGTAACGATGTTTACTTATAGAGTGCAAAGCAAAGTTATGAAGTTCAAGCATAAGGTAAAATCAAATTATGTGGTAACTTAAAAAATTCTATTTTTCATAAAGAAATGAGCATTTTTAAGAAAATTATAGATACCGGTGGAAAAGCTTGTGACATTTTCAGGTGATTTTGGTTTTGAGGGTTTGATGCCATTAATATTTTAGAGTTTTGGAGTATAGCGTTTGTTCACTTTTATATGTGATCGTATTAAGCAAATTCCATTTAAAGCATATAGTAGTATAGTTATAGTCCTTGGACTATATGTTTCAAAATCAACTTTGGTTCATTGCAGCCGGTTATGAAATTGAATGAAATGCGATAAATGGGTAAAAAACCTTTTCATTCTGTATAACCTTTGCAATACTTTATTGTTCAAAACTGAAGGTTGCATTTAATGAATAAATCTGACGTCTTTATATCGTATACTATTTTTTAAAATACAGATTCATTTAAGAAATGGCTATTCCTACTGTTAGTTTTTAAAAGATGTATGTACACGTGTATAACTAAATGATTAATACTTATTAAAAAAAGCGTTTAAGCGTTTGACTCCTAGCATCTTTTTAAAAAATGAATACAATAAATACAACTGAGTAAAATATGAATTTCAATAAATACAACTTTGCACCAGATGAATAAATTAGATATTGCATTTTAATTAATAATTTTTCTACGAATACTCTTAATAATAATACATGGAAACCATTTTAGCAAACGAAACTAACTTTTTTAAACGATCCCACTCGAGATTTACTGTTAAATATTTTAAGTGCTCATTCGTTGAAACGCAGTTGTTATGCATAGAAGGTTACAAGGATTTTGTTAACTTACTTAGTTTCCAATAACTTTTTTCTGCATCTTAGTTTAGTTATATGAACGTCTCGGTTTCAAGCAACACGAGGGCTATTTCGGGACGGACATCGAAATTTTGATCCGCGGTCAGCATGATGAGGACGGCACCGGAGCTTACACCTCCCTCTCCAAGATTCCACACCGCACCAGCGGAGGGGGCCCTACGTAGTATCTAGCATGCAAGGGGACCACATACATATTGGATATTGAGTGGAAACGGATTTCGAGCCTGGAACCTTCTCTCTTCGAGGCCGATGCCTTACCACTAGGCCGTCGCGGCCTTTTTTCTGCATCTTATATTTAAGCACTATTATCGTCCGCGCCAATCCTTTTGTTTGCGACTCCGCAAGATATGTTGAAAATACATGTTTTGAAGTTTGTTCATCTTAACAAAAAATGTCTCTTATAAAATATGCGATTTTTTATCTGAGCATATCTTGCCGGGGCGTGAATACCTGCAATTAATTGCTGTTAAATTTGGCCATTACTATTCTTCATATCACTTCTCAAGACATTGTGAAATTAATTTCCTTGCATATAAAATCTATTGATTTTTTTCCCTCTCATAAACAGAAAAGGTCGCTAATCGTCACCTGCTTGCACTATAAAAGAGTAAATTTCTATGAATGATAATTTTAAAGTTGAATTAATGGAAGCGACATTTTTTTGTCAAATTTGGTTGCCCAAGAAATAAACAATTCAATGTACTGCCACAAAATGAACTTTCACCATTTGCATTTAACGTTCCATATTTGGAATTTTGTATCCCATTTGCGTATAGTTACATAATTTCAAAATTTTTACAGCAAAAAATAATTTCGTAAATCACACGAATTTATTGTTTAGAAATAAATACAACTCTTTCTTGAGCGTTTGAGATAATTTATTGCATTTTCATTGAAGCTAATATAAAAAACCGCAGCTTTGGAATATTGTAGTTAGAGATAGTAAGTAAATGTGTCAACGGACATGGTGAACTTCCATATATGTTCGCAAGTAAAATGTCATGTAAAATCCCATTTTAGCTTCAAAACGTGCAATGACATGACAAAGAAAAAGAAACCCTTTCTCAGTGCATTTTATCAATTTAACAACAGACTATTATTAATTAAAAATGTTTTAAAGGATAAATCGATTTATAGTAGAAACATAAAAATATTTTTTTTGTAAATTTTACATGTAGCAGAAAACAACTGCACTAATCCAAATTTCATAAAGAACAGCGTCATATGAAACAACTACTGTGCAATACCTCACGCTTGAAACATTCGCAATCACGGTCACATAAATACTCCTCTACTGAGAATCTGCCTCGTTTCATGGCTATGAACAAAACATAGAATCTTTCACAAACGCGAACACTTCCGTCTTCTTAATAGGGAGCTAACGAGCGCTCTCTCTACAGACGCTGCCGAAGACCTCATAAGAGGTTGCAGCGTAATTTAAAGTTGAGGATATAAAAAGTTCAACAAAGAGAAATAAATTACGGAATATATAAAGCCACATATTTTGATATTAAAGTGGTAATAACGCATTTTTTTTCAAAAGTTTATTTATTTTTAAAATTATAAATTCCAAACTCATGTAAATGCAGGGGAATTGAAAACTAAATTCAAAAAATGAAAATTGTTATGCAAAATATGTGAATATAAAAAAACGTAAGTTTGGGGTAATCTTTGTAAAAAGTGGAGAACACTATGTAGAGATGAACATTTCTTATTTTTAAAAGATTCCTGTAAGTGATCGATAATGATTCTTGCAATTGCGTCAGAGTAATTTTCGGAAACATATTTCGTTATTCATTACAAATATTCATATCTCTTGAATGTCGATTGTGAAAGATAAAAAAATAATGCACTTACACCACTGCTGATATTAATGACTCATAAATTGAGATTAACTTCATTGGCTGGTTACGTTCTGTATAGATTCAACAAATTCTTTATTAACTCATATAAATTAGTGTTATTATATTATATTTTGTCATTAGTTAATCATGATGTTAAAATTTACTTTCAGACTTGGCGAATTATAAAATATTTTAGTCCCTGTTTAAAGACACTGTATATAAGACATTTTGTAATTTACTCCTTTACAACTTGGCAGAAAGGAACCACAAATACAAATATAAACGTCTCTATTTTAAGTTCACTTAAATGATGATTTCTATTTAAGAAAAAGTGGCTCAACCGAGTTGCTGATTTCCTTATCATTATTTACAATAAAATAAGTGAGTTAAATAAATAAAATGAAAAATTTGCAATTAGTTTTTCCCACGAAATATTTCCAAATTACAATCAAATAGAAGATTCAAACTAGTAACTACTCTGAACGGATGTAAAAATTTCATCTCCAAGTATATTAAGTCGAATTTCATTAAAACTTTGTTACTTCTAAAAAAGCAAATTTTCGTTAGAGTGCGTTATTAAAAGAAGGTAGTGTTGAAAAAAAATTATTTTTTGTTTATCTATAAAACTTATACAGTCGAAATGCGATATAGCGGGCCCGGGATATAACGAATTCTCGGTTACATCGAACCTTTCAGATGGTCCCAACTGAAGACTTATGTTAATAATGTATTTTCAAACGTTTACAACGAACAGCAAACGTTAGAGACTCGGTTATAACGAACTGAAATTTCTAAACTATTATTTAATACTTGGTTTGTCACTAATTACTAATGGGAATATTGTTATTAAAAAGTTTATTATAGAAGTAGTATCTTAGCATGTTAGGGTATGTTTTTTGCAAATACGAATACAGCGAACCTCGGTTAAAACGAACTTCTGAGTCGGTCCGTTGAGGGTTCGTTACAACGGGGTTTGACTGTATTAGAAGTTTAAGATTCTGTATAGGTCTTACTCTTTAATTAGATAAGATAAGAGCGATCTTGTAAGCTAAAAGCTTAATTTTTAAAAAGCATACTTAATAAAATAATAAATTATACTTAAAAACAATATTTCTTAAAAAGAGATTGCCAACTAAGCACTTTATAGTTGAAATAAATTTACATTATTAAAATTCCTTTATGGTAAAGATTATCGGTCAAGAAACCGACCCATTTCGAAGGTAAGCAATTCAGATCTTGAGCCACTGAATCAAACCAAAATAAAAGATCCAGCCAGCTGAAGTTTTATCTCGACTTTCGCGTATAATTGCCCATTATGTAGCATCTTGTGTTTAAATTCTTCATATAGCAATAGGAATGAAGATATATTTTGGATTTCTTTGCACTTTCCTTTTAAATCAAAAATTTGACACAGCACTGTTGGGTGTCATCGTTACATACCAAATTTAATTTATCTAAGTCGTTGCATTTATAAGATGCCACTTGCATATACACACGAATATACTAACTTACAGATATTCAATCAGTTTATGGATTTGGTCCGAAATTTAAAAAAAACTGCATTTCGGATGATAAAATCATGCACCAATTTTCATATATTTATTCATTTTTGTACACATGCAGACGGAGGAAAAAACCGAGATTTGGGGGATTCCGTCCAAATTTTAATACAAATCTGGAATATTGATGTTAGGACCATATGCAACTTATTTAGCTCTTCTTTCCTTGTTATTTTTAATAATTTAAATCCTCAACCTCCTCCTCCAAGCTGCTTTCTCTTTCACTTGGCGCATAACGCTTGAATTGACATCATTCCCTGAAGACTAGCTGAAAAGAAAACTGATGATATAGATCCCGTTATTTCAAACCTTGCTTAATAGCAGTTGTACTTTTATTTGTGTATGCGTTAAACTTTCGCGTTTAAATCTTCGCAAGTAGCAAAAGCTATTTGGTTCAATATGAGACATAGGTTGAAATGACACTTACCTTTCAACAAAAACGATGAACAGAGGTTATGAACCATTAAGAGCTAGACTTTCCGTATTAACCCTTGCATTTAGTCGTCGCTTACACTGCCATACATAAATTGAAAAACAGTTAGTTCTGAATCAGGGAGGTCTAAAGCCTGGATATGTCGAGGTTGAATATTTAATGATTATAATACGTTATATGCTTAGTATAGGAGAAAGTAAAAATGAAGGATATGGATAGGAAGGGCTAAATAATTAGAGGAAAAGGTGTAAATATGGGCACCCTCTTTTGTGTTTGACTTAAAGTTACTTTCATTTTGAAAGATTCTGGATTTCTGACCTTCAGTAACAACTATTACAAGTTTACTAAATGAGAAGAGGCAAAACAATGCTTAATACCAATTATTTCAATTCGAAAACGGAGATTTACAAAAAACTTTTAAAAAAGCACCAGAAAAAATGGGGTGCAAATATGGGCCCGCTTCAAAAGAGTAAAAAAAAATTGTTTAAAATGTTTTAAAACAGGATAAAACAATACAAATTAGTAGAGAATTTATTTATTACAGAAAAAATTATTTGCAGAAATCGCAAACATAATTGGCTGTTTCAGCCCCGGCACAATCTAAGTGTGCCCACATTTGGCACATAACACATTTAACCCACACTTCCCCGCGAGTGTCTTCAGAGAACTTTCCATCACAAAAGATGCAAGTTGCCTCCCTGGAGTCTAGTTTATCCCCATCGTTATATCCAGGTTGATATCATCATCGCTGTCCATAAGGGGAGGATCATGGTAGTCTGATGAGTCCGATGATGAATCGTATCGTTTCTTGGTCGAATTTTCCTTTTTTGAAGGCCCTTGGTCTTTCCACCCCTGGCCGGTATCTTACCCAGGGAACACTCAAGGACGTGTTCTTGGGAGCACTTTTCTCAAGAGACTTGGTCAACTGATCCTTGTATGGTGATCCAGTGATGAGGCTGGGCCTTGTTGCTTTGCGTCCACGAGTAGTGGTTCTCTTCTTAATGTTGGGGACAAGAGATATGTCGAACGGAGAAACTGTATTTGAAGTTCCCGGGGAACATTTCGGTGTTTCAGCAGCCTCATCAATTGGCATTGAAAGGGTGCCCATATTTACACCAACCAAACCTAAGAAAGATGGCCACTATCACATGTAAGCAAAAAGCGTGTGTGACTAAAGGCGTGCTTCTAAAAGTAGCTTAGGATCTCTGCTTTCCAGATATCACTGTAAAATTATTTTAAACTAACCATAAGAACATGAAAAGAAAACGATTTCACATACCTGTCAAAAGTTTGCAGTCCAGAACAAACACCAATTCGCACAATAACTCACTCTGCATCCATACTACTTGAAAGAATGGTTCCAACTGTTCTCTGCTATCTTATATCAACTAGCAGCACCATCTACAGTTCTGGAGGCCAGTCTTCAGCACCTCCCATAGCCATTTGGGGAGGGGTGCCCATATTTACACCAATGCCCGTTTTTACACCGGTTCCTCTATACATTATGATTATGATTAGCATAAATATAATCAACCATCGTTGTAAAGTGAATAAAATGTAGACGTAAAGCATATCAATTAAGATTATACCTGGAATAGGAGTGCAATAAATAATGCACTCCTTCTGGATAAATACTGAGAGGCAATCTTGGAGACAGTTTTTGCTTGCGTTGTCTTAAATAGACAACTTACAACAGAAGTAATGATTTTAAAAGCTTAGCAAGGCAGTGTCTTAAAATGAAATGTAGAATAATACAACTCCTTAACTTCCAAAGGCTGAAAAATAAAATAAGATTACAATGAAAAATCTAACTTTTATTTTTGTTTAATCTCAAGAGAACTGTGAAATACAAGATAAATTCGCGATAGCTGGACCTTGCCCGTGTGGATAGGGCATTTGTCCGTATAATTCAATATATATCTTTGAACTTAACTCATCAAGTTCTGGAGAGTCATCCGTAGAAATAGCAGCATGCAATGTAACTTGTTCATGTTTTCGTCGATCGGCCACAATTAAATAATTAATATTGAAAATTATGTAGATTATTTAAAATTAAAAAACATACAGATTGTTTTTTTTTCTTATTTCAGAAAAATAAGACTAAAAAATATTTTTTGCATCACATGCAAGCTGCCAATTTCTTAGTGCGAATTATGTATAAATTCTGTTGTTTGCCTTGTCAGGTGCATTGAGTCACCATTACGACTACCTGTGCGCCAAATTTGTAAGTGCGAGAGATTCGTCTTTACATCGCGCGCATTGATGTTTCGCACAAACATTGCCTTTCATAAGTATAGATATTGATTTATACTAGAGACATTAAAATGACTTTGGTTATCTTTTTACATGTAGCAGCATTCAACTGCCGTAATCCAAGTATTTAAATAAACAGCGTCATCATCAGACAATTCCTGGCCCCTCCCCCTTTTCGAAAAAAATCCTCACTTCTACAGGCACAATTACAACATGTTTATGTTTATCTTAATATGAAAAATTTAAATAAGAATGAACAGCTTATTATTAACAGATGCATTTCTGAAATAACATAAAATTTGATTATTTAAAAGAAGATTTATTATTTTCGGAGAATTATAACACATCCTAAAATTACGATGTTCTATAAGACAAAGTGATACCAAAGACGTATTTTTTTGTAATTTTACTTCTGGGTGAATTGACATTACAACATTTTCTAAGCATGCTTATATCTGACAATAAATACCAAGAAGAGTATTTGCAAATAGTCAGAATAATCACACAACGAAAACTAATATACATTCTGCACGGGAAACGAGATAATTTTATGAATAGGTTTGCGTCAAATTTTTCATATGAAAAACACTTAATTCAACTTTTAACAGTTTTATAACCCCTTGTATCCGATCTGGAAATTACAGTGCGCATGTGAAAACCGACTTCGTCGAAGAAGCACATAAACGCATCGTTCCTATGGCCCCTCGCAGATGAGCGTTTCGCACTCGTTGCTATAAAGCCTTTTAATCAGCCGCTAAACTCGAATAGATAGCGGCGTAATAAAATGGACTGAGTTTTTTCAGACAACACTTCATCAATGTTAAAAATAGCGTTATTTATATTCCATAACACTTACTAATAAAGTGGTGGTAATAAAAGCATTTTTCAAAACTTAATTTGTTATTAAAATTCCCCTCCCACACCTCTTGGATGTAATCTGTAAACCGTGCCTGAATAACGCAAGATATACCATTTTCATCTAACGGCATGTTCATCACTATGCCTGGATGATATGTGTTTCCGAAACTTTACTTTGTTCCTTTGTTTACTTTGTTACTTTGTTTCGGTGTAAGGGGTAGTGCTTTAATTGCCGAATAATTTTTAAGAAATAGCAAACCTTGTGTAGGTTTGAGGCATCTTAATGTTTTAAATACAACACGCACGTAACAAAAGGCGATTTTTTTAAATTTTATTTCTAATTATAAACTGGCAGCAGCATGAATATTTATCTATGTTTTCAAAAATTATGTAGCATCCGTGAAACAAAGATTCGATATATGAACCATGCAATGCAGAATATGTGCATTAGGGCAGGTCAACATTCTATGAATGAAAAAAGCTGATTTCTATCCGGTGGAGCAAAGGATGACACATGATGTTTTCAGCTCACTTATAAAATTTGGTTTCAATGAGACATCTTCTTCTGCCTCCGGATTGACTTTATAGAATATACATTTTGAAAGAAAACTTCTTTTTATGATTAGTTGCTACAACTTGGCTAAAAAATATTACCATAGTAAAACAAATTGAAATTGTATGAGTAATATTTATTTATTATGAAAAAATGCTTAAAAAATGGCATTTATATTATTAAAATAATATTTCAAATAACGCGAATATTAAGTTTGCTATCCAATATAGGCATGGCTTTTCCAGAGTCTATTTGGCATTTTATGAAGCCTTCTCTCTCAGATTTTTTCTACAATGCGTCTGAAGCATCTAGCACATTATTGTCTGCCCTTAACACTCTAAGCGTTATACACGTTTCCCATATTGAATTCAAAAGCAAATAATCCATGTTCGTATGTATAATTTCTTGAACTAACATGGATTAAATATTATTAAGATCTAGTAAACTTTGAGGCTAATAAAGTCTCTGAAATATTTCAGAGACTTTATTAGACAAAATATAGGTTCAATTATTCACCTTGAAAAAGCCGCTTTTGTGTGGTAGGGCAGGTGTGGTAAACGCAGTTTTCCCTGTGCTTTCGGGGTAAAAAATAGTTGTATGTCTTCTCCAGGTATGGCTTTCAATAATGGTGATCAAATATATTCTCCTTCCATCAGTAGCGAATTCAGGGGGTGCTAGGGGGCTGCAGCAATCCCAAGAGCTAAATCAGAATTCTCGATTTTATTTAAAATCACTACAACTGTTGGTTATTTTTCTAGTCATTGCAATTATACTTCTGGCGTTGACTCGATGGAAAAATTATTATTTAAAAAAATTATTTCTAGTTACATCTGTATTTTTTAATAAATTATGGGAAGCATTGTAGCATTCCTTATTATTCCGATTTTTAGGTGAGTAATGTCCTTAAAGAGTTTTATTTACATAAGCCATGAGGATTTACATTCATGAGGACGATAGAAAAAATTTGTTTGACCTCAGACACCCTCCCCTCCCCCCTCCAGACCCAAATTCTGGATTCGGAACTAACGGACCTCAGTGGGGCTCGTGTTCTGTAATCTTGGGGATTCTGTAACTTTCAATCCCTCACTGCTCATGATGCATATTTGTATCACTTATATTTTGTGTCCTTTTTCATTAACTTTGAGTAGTTTTATATTTAATGAATGAACTTATAACATTTTATCTCTTCTAATAGATAAGTATTTCAACAAATTAATTTTAATAAAAAAAGTTAAACTCGAAATTTATAAAATTGAAATTTTAAAAACACATGTATCGCGGGAAAATTTCTCATATGTATTTCATCACCATTTATAAGTAAAAATTATCGAAAAGTCCTTTGGATTGCAAAAAGTTTCGTTCAAATTTTATTGCTATAAAAACTTTTTGAATTAAATTTTTGTTTATCATTAATTATCCTTTATTTTCTTACTTATTTTCAAAGTTTAATCTCGCGAGAAAATTTTCCGCTTTGGTAAAATGTTTGAAACTCTTTTTTCTAGCTCAACTGATGCTGCAGAACTCGACAGTTCCCCTTCAGCTTAAAAATGTAGTAGAGGATTGAAGAGAAAGCCTGCGCCCTGTAACTACGCATGCGCGCAGACGGAATTCGGTGCTGGAATGATAGTCAGTTCTAATTTACTTTAAGTTACTTTCTTTTTACTTTGCGAATCATCTTAGGGTAGTGAAAAACTAAGACATGAATCTTAGTTTTTTCCTAGCGGCTTATTTCAAGATCGAAATCGTTTAATGTAAAATTCCGTTAGATGGTTGATGGATTTAAATATTAAATGCGAAATAAAGTAAATTTACGCAATGTAAAAAGTTGGGGTGCTGCAGTCCCTATGCACGAGACGCCCCTGCCTGCCATTCAATGCGACAGATGCAAGATGATTCATGAAATTTTACAGGTGGAAGTTGAAAGTATCGGAGTTTATTTTCCTGAATGCTGCGGGATTTCAAAATGCGACGGGCTCCCAGTTCATGGATATCTGTTCAGTGTCGTTCAGCATTGCGGTCAGTACATTTTCAGGGTGAGGGAAATAACTTCTTCTTTGAACTAGGGATCAATTTTGCCTTTCACTTTTGTGGGCAAATATCTACTCGCAGTTATGATTTTAAACAAGGGCCGTGCTCAATATTGCGTTGACTGTATGTTGCAAAATACAATAAAGAAAGAGAGACTAAAGATGATAAAATTAAAAAGACTAAGAAAGGAGAGAAATTGCAAGAACAATTTTTTCCTTTGTTTAATAAATTAAAACATGAAGCATAATATGTTGTCTCGCGAGACGGGAAATTTTTAGAAAAGAAAGGCGATTCCGAAAATTTTAAAAAATCGTAAAAAATTGGTTAAGTTACTTAGCAGCTTCAAAATACTCTTATTGGGACGGTGATATTCCAAACTTTACAACAATATAAAAAAATACTGTTTTCCCAAGAGAATATATGCAGAAAATTCGTGAAAATATACGAAAACGGTTATTATTCATAATTTCCAATGAAGTTTGGTCAATGTGATTAATTTAATTGACATGCAATTTCATTGACCGAACTTCATTGCTAAATGTGATTAATTAAGCAAAATTTATTATTTATTATTTAATACAGCTAAAACTTTGTCGTTTAAAGTTGAATCTTTTCGAAACCAAAGTATTTGTGGGTTGTCTTTGCGCTATCTCCTGTTTCAAATGTAGAATTTCAACCACATTCACGGTGTATTTTTTTATCTTAAAAAACATCCCGTGACTTCGCTAGCAGCGGAAGCCGGAACCTAACTCATTCCTCCTCTCTAGCTCATTGAATGTAAGGAATATATATTTTTTAAATACTCAAGTGTGGCAGGAGAAATGGTGCTCACGATGCCAGCGGCATCTGAAATGGGCACCGGCAGGATTTCTTTAACTTAAAAAACATCCTACGGCTAGCAGCGGAAGCCGGAACCTATTAGCTTCGCTAGCTCATTGAATGAAAGGAATCTGTGTTTTTTAATTATTCAAGTGAAGCAGGAAAAATTGTGCTTGCGATGCCTGTGGGATCTAAAGTGGGCACCGGGTTATTTTTATTAACTTTAAAAAAACATCACGTGGCTTCGCTAGAGGCGGAACCGGAACCTAATAGCTTCGCTGGCTCCTTGAATATTGAAGAAATTAGAGGAGAACACAGGAATATCAGAGAATGAAAAACAATATATAAAGCATTTGCCCCCAGTAGCTTCGCTACTAGCGGCAAAGGTTTTTCAGAACAAGGGATAGTAAAGAACTAATAGATTTTCTCATTTCTAATATTTGCCATTGGGAAGAAATATTCTAAATTTAATTTTAAAAAATAGAATAATGCGAATAATCAAATAAACCACCACGCAAGTGAAGATGGAATTCCAAATAATGAATTCCAAAACATGGACAAGTGACTTTATAAAATTCCACGCAAACGATTTTTATTAAATTCATAAATCAATAAAAATCGTTCAATTACGTAATCGGAAAAATATATAAATAAAAATTAAATTTAAAAACGTTTAATTAAAATTAATTTGATCGACTTGCACGAGTATTGAAAAATTTTATGTACTGCCAGAAAATGACTAACAATAATTTAGAGAACAGATAGTGATAATGTGTATAGAAAATATTTAAAAAAATCCTAAAAACAGGATATTACTCTATGTTCTCGAAGTCCGAAACCGTCCGCGCTTTTGCGCATGCGCCACGCGAATCTGATTTCACCATAAAAGGGAAAAGTGAAGAATGGAGGGGGAGATGTTTACATTTTACTCCCTGTGATCTAACAAAGAACTCCGGAAATGCGCTCATCTTACCTCATTGCTTGTCACCCCTTTCCGGAGTAAAATCGCCCAAAAGTTGTTGCCTCGGGATATTGAAACGATCAGTATGAGCTACTTTCCACAAAGACAACCTGAAATTTAAAGTTTTGACTTCCATCATTTTGTATTCGATGCTTCTTCCTAATTCAAATTTTATATCTTATTCTATCTAATTAGAAGATTGCAAAATTTGATATAAAATGCACCACTTTATTACTTAGAAATAAGCATGAATCAATTTCGCACGGAAAATATTATATTGTGTAATTGTCTGTTTATTGAAGATATGACAAAAAAAAAATCTCAACTAGGGAGATTGGAAGTAAATGAGTCAACATACATGGAGTTCGTCGAAAAAAGTGTAGCTAACTTTCATTTATGTTTACGAGTGTGATGTCTTGTACAATCCTAATTTAGCTTCAGAACGTGAAATAACAAAGGAAAAGAAACCTTTAGTCAGGACTTTTTATTCAATTTGGAAACACGATTCTGTTAACTAAAAAAGTATTTTTTAGAATATATCGATTCCCACTAGCGACATTAAAATGACTTTACTTACTTGGTTTCCACGTAGCTCCATACAAAAGGGCATAATCCAAATTTCATAAAAAAAAACTGCGCCGTCATGAAACTTCTACCTCCCTCGCACATTTTGCAGACATAATTATAATATATACATGCTTATACTAATATGTAATATTTAAATAAAAATGAATAGCTTATTATTAAAAAGTGCATTTTTGAAATATCAAAGATTTACTACTCATGAAGAATTTTAACACATCCTAAATTTCAAAATGATGCTCTTTAAAGCAAGGTGATACCCAATGACGTAAATTTTTTACTTTTTTGTACTTTTTTTACTCATGAATTACCGATACAAAATTATCAAAGCAATTCTATATGAGACAAAAAAAACCAAGAAGCGTATTTGCAAATAGTCAGAATAATCACACAATGAAAACTAATTATAGATTTTACATAGAAAAACGAGAGCATTTCATGAATTGGTTTGAGTGGTTTTAAATTTTTCATGAATTGGTTTTTATTCTATTAAAACATTTCATGCACAATTTCAACTTGTTCTAACCCTTGCCTTCGATCTGTAAATTTCACTGCGCATCTGAATAACGCAAGATATCATCTTTATAAACCAGAACTTCATCTGCGTAATAGAGAACACATAAACGCAGAGTAGCGTGGTTCATGATTTATGTCTATAAAACTTTGAATTTAGCCGCTCACCTCGAAGAGGATGCAACGTAATTAAGCACATCAAAATCTGAATAACAAAAACCTTTACGAAAAATGAAAATATGTTATTTATTATTCATACCAATTACTAATAAAGTGGTGCTTATAAAAGCTATTTTCAAAAATTAATTTGCTACTAAAATTACTTCTTGGATGTAGTATGTAAACCGGATGTGAATAATGCAAGATATACCATTTTCATGCAACGGCACTAAGTCTGTATAATACGTGTTTCAGAAGCTGACATACTTTCTTTCTTTGTAAGGGGTAGTGCTTGGTGAATAATTTTAAGAAATGGCAAGCTTTGTGTAAGTTTGAGATATGTTAAGGTTTTAAATACAACACACAGACTGCTCTGCCAAAAGTAAGGAAAAGTGATTTTTTTAAAAAAACATATTTCTAATTATAAACTGATAGTATCATGAAATTTGACCTATGCTTTCCAAAATCATGTAGCCTCATTACAAACCAAATTCGAAATATGAAATGTGCAATGCAGAATATGGGCATTAGGGTGAGTCACCATTCTATGAAGATCTGATCAAAAATCGGATTTCTATCCTACGGAGCAATAAAAGCGTGACAGATCATGTTTTTAGATCACATATAAAATTTGGTTTCAATGAGACATCATCTTCTGCCTCCGGCTTAAATTTATTAATATATATTTTGAAATAAACTTCATTTTTGGTGAGTTGCTACAACCTGGATAAAAATATTATAATTTGTGTCTGTAAAACAAATTGAAATTATGAGTAGTATTTATTTATTTAAAAAATGTTTGCAGAAATGGGATTTATAATATTACAATAATATTTCAAATAACGCAAATATTAATTTCGCTATCCAATTTCGACATGGCTCTTCGAGATTCTACTTCGTATTTTGCGAAGCTTTCTCTCAGATTTTTTGCACAATGTGGCTGAAGCTTCTAGCACATTCTTAATTGCCCTTTAAACCACTTGTGTCTGATGGGGCACGTGTCGTAAAGACAGTTTTTCTTCTGCTTCCTGGGTGACAAATCGTCGGATGTCTTCGCAGGTATGGATTTCAATATTGGTGGATCAGATATATTCTCATTCCATCAGTAGGGAACCGTTATGGGGCGTGATATGGGACTGCAGCTCCCCCCAAAGCTAAACCAGATATCATGATTTTATTTAAAACCACTACACCTGTTTGTTCTTCACATTTCCCTTTTAAATATAATAAAAGCTTGACAGCATTGATTTCTTCCTCGACAGGCTCGAAAATTTACTTATTTTTCTAGTCATTGTACTTAAAGCGTTTATGCGGTCGAAAAAATTTTTTGGATAATTTTTTCACGGTATTTTTATTAAATTATCGAAAGTATTGTAGTATTCTCTATGATTCTTATTGTCAAGTCCTTAGTCTTCTAATGGAACGTTACTTCGCAGACTTCATAGTTTCATTGGGAGAAGGAGTCGCTTTTATTCAATGAAACAATTCCAGGGTTTAAGTGTTAAAGTGTATTATTTATATGAGCCATTAAGCCACATTCTTCACGACGATACAAAATATTTATGACCTTAGTCATCCTTCCCCATACTTAAATTCTAGATTCGCAACTGCCTTCAATTCAATGTGACTGGTGAAAGATTATACATGGAATTTTACAGTAGGAAGTTGAAAGTCTCGGAGTTTATTTTCCTGATTCCGCGGCCTTTCAAAATGCTGCGGGCCTCCAGTTCAGAATCGATCAGCTCTGCGGTCAGTATATTTTGAAGGTGAGGGAAATAGCTGCTTCTTTGAAATAAGGGATCAATTTTGCATTTGGGTTTGTGGGCAAATATCTACTCGCAGTTATGATTTTGAACAGGCACCGTGCCCCATCTTGCGTTAACTATAATTTGCACAATACAGAATCAAAAGACTTCAGAAATAGAGAAATTTCAAGACAGATTTTTTCCTTTGTTTACTAAATAAAAATAAAAAGCATAATATTTTGTCTCTCGCGACGCGAATCGTTTACAGAAGAAAGCCAATTTCGAAAATTAAAAATCTTTAAAAATGGGTAAAGTTACATAATAGCTTATAATAGGAATATTTTGAACTTTACAATGATATAAAAATTACTTTTTTTCAATGAAAATAAATGCAGAAAATTGACAAAAATGGGCAAAAAATGCCCGATCTTACCACTTAACAATAAATAACCAAAATTCTAGTTAGAATTTTAAAATAATTTTTACGGTGTCAGCTCACACTTCTTCTAATCCATCAATGTACCAAATTTGGGCATGGTAAGTCAGAAGGTTAGGACGTACATAGAGAAGAAAAAGACGAATTCATGCATAGCCGCAACACAAGTTCTTTCATATCCGTTCTGAACATCCGATATGGACAGACGCTTTAGGCGACAAGATGGTTTACCAATTTCATTAGTTATAATCAAATCATTCAGGTTTATTCATTTTTAATAAATTTTAAAACGAAATATTTGGGTGTCAACACCATATATCCCCTTCTTTGCCTTTAGGTTCATCAATCCTGAAAAATCTTGTTCAGACTTTGACATCTTCATCAATCTTCACCTATAGAAATGCCTGCCGAATATTTGATGAAAAGACCACCACTGGAATTGCCCTAATCTAATTAAAGGACTGAAAATATCAAGGGTAAGATTAAGTCCATTATATAAACAATCATTCAATGATAATTGTACCCTTGCATTGAAGCTTGCATCAAAGACAATCCTTACTCGACTTGTAGACTTGTCATCGCGTATCATTGCTCTATCGGGCAAATACAATGTGTTTTCTTCGGTCTTTGCATATTCTGTGCTTCTAACGCGGCCATATACTCTTAAAATAAAAATGGGCCATTCAGAAAGTTTGATTTCAACTTAAAAAATTTTCTGGACGCAATATCTCGATTGTCATTCAATAAAGGTTTCATGTGTGTATTCTAAGTAATTTCACCTTATATCTCTCGACTTGATTCGTAATACCTGCCTAGAATTTTTTCAGAACTTCTTCTTTGAAAGAATGCTTTCCTTGGTTTTCTGTTTCAATACCAAATTTACTAGTTTCCGAAATTATTTGAGCTGATCATACATGTTTCTCTCATAAATAACAATCTTCTTACTTAATAAATTAATGGCTGAGCAAATATACCCACGTAAACATCAAACAAATAGTGTTTAAATAGCTTCGATCTTATCGCTTAATCTTTTTAATCTGCCCGATACAATTCGTAGTAATAATCTACACCAATCGATATTGAAATATTTTTATCTTTATGTTCAGCGCAATGAAAGAGTTGTAAGCTCTTGTTTTAGGTTTTGTTAACATTAATATTAGTAACTTGAAGAATGGCAGCCGAAATCTGATGTGTTTATAAAGCTTCTATTTCATTGTTCAAAGAAAGTTCCGTTGTGTTTTTTCATTATTTTTACGATGTTGTATGATTATTCTTTTCCCTGTTTGGTGTCGAAATCATAAATAGACAAGGGTTCTTCTCTGATTGCTTTCTAATTTCAATTTTTTCGAAATTTCGCTAGTCGCAAATGTTCGCATTCTGCCATTATCAAGTAAAATACGAACTGGTTCTAAATTTTTTCCTTGCGGGTAACGGACAATTGTAGTGCATATTATAAATAAAACACTACTTCGTGCAGCAACTCTTCTAATTTATTTTCCGCAGTAGTTTTATAAGATTTTGAAATCTCCGCAACTATTTCCTTTTGGTCACTTTTATTAGACTTACATCTTAACTGGGAACAAAGAGATTTGCTATACTTCCTATTGCAAATATTGCACAACTATCTTTTTCTTCATTGTTTAATCCGTTGGATTTTTTGTAAGTAGAAGCAACAGATAAATTGTTTGTTAAGTTCATCCTTTTACCTAATGACATTTAATTTTTCAGTTTTTCTGTGAATCATGCGTGCCGGTACAATATGAACAATTTCTAGAAGCGACCGCCGCCAAATATTCGTAAATCTGCAGTCTTTTCCGTGGATTTCGACTCTGCCATCTATCAAATATATTATTTTGGGCTTTATTATTTGAAAAATGTACTGCTTCGATTTCGAAAAGGAATTTTGATATGCCTCCGGCTTTCGGCTTTCGAACCATGTAGGAAACATAATTATTCCCTAAGTTTTATCTCAACCTTTACGAAATTCAATATATCTATAACATCAAATTCAGTCATTTACCTGACTTATGTACAAGCCTTCTTTTAAATTTAGTGGCAAGATCTTAGTTCATCAATTTAACAAAGATAGGATACAGTAAATGACCATATATTCAAGAAGTGACATTTAAAGATTCTATACGTTTGATCAACACTTCAACCGTCTCATTAAGCGTTTTAAAACCATAAAAAATATTCGAATCATTCACCGGCAAGAAGTACAACAATTCTGACACATGAGCATTTATAACAAGATCTTCTCTACCAAACCTCCCTTTCAAGAAATTTAAAGCCTTTTCATGATTCTCATCTGAGAGTGAGAAACCGTTAACAACATTTCAGTAGCATCTCTTAATATTGACTTAAAATACGAAAATTTGTCTAACTTCGTTTGTTGGTTTTTTTGGCAAAAGATGTCTGACTTGGATAAGGATTTATTATTATGAATAAAGTTTTGGAACTGATTCCAAAATTCTTCCCAGGAATATGCATCAAAATATTTTTCAATCCACAGTTTAGGCAAGTTTATTGTCTTTACAGAATTATTCCCATTATCCGATTCTTTAAATTCAATAGTTGAACTTCCAAATGCAATCTGTCCACCCGTGTCCCGAATTTTCTTGTATTTTTATGGGAGAGATATTTTGGCAATATTACCTGTCGTTCTTTTCTATTTTGAAGAATCTTCAACTGTAGCGAAATTTTAAAACTACAAAAAATAATCTTCTGTTTCTCATCGACAGTAATCTGAATTTCTAAATCAAATTCTCCTCGTCATCAATATGCTTTCGAATTTCACAATCAAAACTTTTAACTTGTTTCGACGTTTCTGCTAAATAATTTAAGTAGACTTGCAGAATTTTGACAGTACACGAATCTAACTTATCATAAAATTATGATTCTGTTTTATTAATATATTTTGCAATAGAAGAGCTGAAACCTTTTCTAATTTTAATAAGCTCTGTAGTTTATCCATTTTTAACATTCTTCATTTCAAAATATTCAAATGAAATGAAACTATACTTATTTAAAGCAAATGAAACTTCAGGTTGTTATATCAAATAAAAGTTTGAGACATTCAAATCAAAAGTATTCAATTAGCAGAATATATTTTAAGATATCAATAATATAACTTTAAGTAATTCAAATAAAATATAACTACACTGTATTCAAATCAAATATAATTTCAAATATTTAAATAAAATAAAACTTCATGATATTGAAATAAATATAACTTCGAATTATTCAAATCATATATAACTTGAATGAATTTTCATTTTCAAAGTTCTAGTAGTAATTATATTTGGACATAAATATCTTGTATTTAGAATATTCTCACCTTCATCTGCTGGTATACCATTCCACAATGATGAATTAATTTTTTTTAGATTTTTAACTTGAAATACTCAATCTCCATTATGGCGTTAAATCCACGTTGACATTTTTTAATTCGCAAATATTAACGAAGCGAATTTGCGGCATGGAAGCACCAAAATGTATTCTCAAATTCCTTCGTTTTAACGCCGAGTTCAGGAAATCACTCGCTTTACAACAAGCACAACATTTAGGTTTAGTAGAAAGGCATGTTTGAGACGTATGCTTGCAATAAAGCCGTTTTGTCTCCAATTGAAGAAAAAAATCGAGAACTAAGACTTGAATTGAGGACTACAACATGAGTCATCATCACCACCCACTCTCCTTTCACAGAAACCACAAAAAATAGCACAACATTTATTTTAAATTAAGTAGACATAGATACACAGACACAGACATAAACGACATCACGAACTAGAAGCCAAAAGAAACTGTTGCCAGAACAATAAACACTAAAAACAAAAGTTTAAAAGACAGACGATTAATAATTTATATCCGGAACTCCATTATTGTGAGCAAAGATTACCTGTGATTGGCTCAATGGGTTCGAATGGTTTTACAAATTATTGAAAAGTTTCTGAATATTTCTTTAATGTTCTGATCAATTGGTTCTATTTTGAAATCTGTATGAATAATCGTTTTCGTTATGTGCCACTTTTTAACTGGGACAAGTCTTTCGGTGCATGCGTGAGAGGTTTCAATGGTATATCTACCAAGTCTTATAACTGCGTGGTTTAGCTTTGAGTTTAGCCATCTGTCCCGATACTTTTTGATCACCTCTTGTATTTGTAGGTGTTTTTCAGATTCCAAGACGGAAAATAATAATGCAGGGAAACGAAATCTGCGAAAAAGAATATAAAAGGAATCATAGTTGAGTAATGCGAATGAGTTCTTATGTGCAGGATATATGATTTAGAAACCTGACATGGGTTTGAAATAACGATTTGGAAGTTAACAATAATAGGGCATGCAATGTCCTTCTTCACAGAGCTTTGGCCCTTATAATTATAACATATTTCCAATAAACCTACTGCAAACTTCATTTTGAAATTTTAGAGTGCTTCGTCTCTCTAAAGCAAAAAATAATTTGTTAAAGCAGTTTTAATACCCTTCTTGATTAAGGTAACATTAAGCAACTTGTAAAGCAATTAATAGTTGTTCGAGTCACGGAATGTTGTTAATGATTGAAAGTTTTAAATGAGGAACATCAGCTTATGCTAGTTCAGCTTCTATTTTTTCTATCCAGTAGCGCTGCAGTCGTTTAACAGCTATGGGAGACAGCCCTCTATTTCCCTTAGTTTATTCATGTTTATATATATCTACTCAAGTGTTAGAATAACATTACAGTACATGTTTTCTTGCGATAAAAATTATAAAAACAAAAATAAAAACATATTTAGTAAATGACATATAAATCTTATATCAGCATGTTCAGATTAAACGAAATTCTGTTTTAATTTAGAAACGCCAATATTTACAGTTTAGATATAAGGATAATTTTTTTTTTTTGATTTTCGGAATACTCAGAGTTTTAGTTGTTGATTCTAACTAGAATTAGTATTTTACGAAGTTGTTTCCAGTTATATGTGATCAATATTATTCTGAGATTGATCAGAAGTATTTTTATCTGGAAAATCTTTGTTAAATTTATAGTTATTTTATCAAAAAATTAATATATTTTCATAATAACTTATCTCTGTCAATTTTAGATGGTTTTCAAGAATAATTTACTATTAGTTTGTGTTTCTATCTATCTTTAAGATTCCTAAAAAAAGACTCATACTTGAAAAAAAAAATTAGATGTCATTATCTATTTAGTATATTAGCCAGTATTTTACCGACGATCATATCAGAATTTAGCTTTAAGTAAACAAATTCATTTTACAAGATAATAAAATTACTTGTCTTTGATCAGAAACCCTATACTATGAAATATGTAATAGCAATGATCTGTTGATCAAACGTAATGAAAACATAGTTTATCCGTACTTCAAGGTTGTACATAAATTACCACTACTTATGAAACGCAATTGGTTATAAAAATTTATTGAATAGTATAACAACATCAACTTGTGGTGGTTCATCTAATTTGTATATAAATACTGCTCTTAAATCTAGGAATTTAAGAGTGGTATATGTGAACTAAAATAATAGGAAACTCATAGCTCCATACTAGTACACTGAAGATACACATTGTTTCTGAGAAACCATTTTAATGCATCTCGACGGGTAGGATGACACGTCATTGCAGTAAACTTCCGATTTTAAATCGAAACAGTAACTCCATTTCAGTTCGCGGTAATAGAGTTTAGTGTATCTTAGTTGAAGATGCTGTGGATTATTCAGGCTTCTACTAAATTAAAACTTACAAATTTAATATGCTTTTAAAATTTTCATAAACTAGATTTTCATTGAAAACAATTCTATAATTCTAATATATAAAGTCGTATCATTCTTCTTGGATATAAAATTGATAACCCTCGTCTTAAGTTCGCAATTGCTGTAACATATTTAAATTTTCTGCCATGTGATACATTATTAATTTTAAAACGATGCTTTACAATGGATTCCTTTTTTAAAGATTTGAATGGGAGTAAATATATTTAAGAGATAAAATAATAGCTTTTTGGTTGTTATATTGCTTTATCCAATGTTTTACAGTATTGGTAAGTTTTGTTGAGTTATATGTATATTAATTCTCGAATTATAGTTTCTTTACTGGTATGAGAGAATAAAGTTATATGTTTATTTAGAAATTCTGTTGAATTAATAAAACCTATATTCACATTCAAACTTTTAAAAGGTTCACAATTTTAAATATTTAATTTTATGTAACTTTAATATAGTTCTAAGACTTTTGTAAATTGTGTTTTAAATCAATACTTTAAAAAAACTGGATTTTTAAAATTTCTCTTGTTTTCGTGAATAAAACTCTAAACTAATAACTTCTTCAGTGCAAATGCTGGGAATTATAAAATGCTTTTTGAATACAATTGTAATGCAATCTCACTCATTATTCATTATTTCTTATGAATTTTCGTTGTCCTTGATGAGGATAGAATTTCTGCAAAGTAACTGTGATTTCTTTCCAAATATTCCAAGCCATACTTTATTACCTCTTTGGCAATAATTTGAATTATGGAATACTACATATTTTTACAGTACATACATATATATATATATATATATATATATATGTAATAATCTCACTTAATTTTATTTCAAATTCTAATATTATATATTTTAAAGTCTAAATGTATTCCAAAATCACTTTTCTTAAACTCCATTTTCGTTCTATTTCCGTTCTGGAGGTATAAATCTCGCGTTTTGGCATATTTATTACTAAAAGAATATTTTAATCGTTTCCACGCGCACAAAACTCGCGAAATCAGCGACTTATTGCCGCCATGCATTTTCGATAAAACACTTACGTAACGTACTAAAAATAGCTGTTATTCCGTTCACTTTGATCACATGTCTATCTGTTAAATCCCTACCTGAGCAAAAGCAGGAATCTTCTGTTCTCTTTTGGCTTAAAACTTAAACGAAGATGTACGTACATTTCGTCACTCTCCTATAATAAAATGGAATTTAGAATAACTCCGCCTATGTTTTTTATTTAACTACAACAAAAACGAAGAGATTTTAATAGTCGGCAGGATGGTCTACACGAAAAAAAAAAATTCTTAAATATGTAAAAATTAGAAAACGAAACAACGTAGTGGAGAGTGACGGGGAATAACAAAAAATGGCTGACCAAAATAGCTGCAAATTTATCGGAACTTCTAATAGTGCCTCCTGAAAAATCAACACCAGACTCTGTACTTTTCCTGATGTCTCGTCCCTGATATCCTTAAATCCAGCTGCCAGCAAGGAAATTCTTGATGCAGCATCAACTCCACTCCACATCTACAATGGTTTTCAAAAGTGTCAGCGAAAAAATGGTCCTCACCATTGTGTTTCTTATCTGCTTCAGAAAAAATGTGATGTAATTTTCAAGGTTCTAAAGGAATATCCACATATTGTGCTTCTAATCTTCATTTTGTTTTATGCTTCTGTTTTGGTTTTCTTCAAAAAGAAAAAAGTAAGTGCGATTCAACGTTAGATGTCGAAGTGCACCAATAAATTACCAAAAGCATTTTATCTTCAACCAGTGTACTCTCGGCTACAAAAAAGAAAGTAATTCATTGATGTCAAAATATTAAGGAATATTTTGTGTACAAGTGCATTTCGTTCAAATCGAAAAAATTTTGCGCAATAAGTGATAAAAAATAATGTACTAATTTCACCAAGATTTGAATGATTTCAGTTTGTCTGTGTTATCGGTTTCAAAAAACTGCAGCTGATTCAAATAAAATCTACAAATCCATTCTAAATTGCCTCGACGAGGTGCATCAAAAAATATAACTTTCAATCTCTGATTGTTTAATTATTTACTTTTGATTATTAATTGATTTTAAGTTTTTTTATTTGAAAAAATTTTTATTTGGTGTTTTCCTGTATTGATTTATATTTTGTGATTAATCATAAATTGATATGAAATATCACTTGAAAAAATTTAAAGTGTTTGTGATTTGAAACTAATTTTGCAATGTCTATATTAAATTTTGGAATTTGGGGTATTCATGTTGAATATAAGATATTTTACAAAGAAATATTAATTTTAAAAGTTTGGTTTCATTATGTTTTTAATCATATGTTTCATTTGATATAATAATTTTTGACATTAATTTAAAAAGTGAAATTGCTCTTGTTTTGGTTTTGAAATTTATTTTGCTGATATCAACGCTATAATAAATGTGGAGGTATAAGAGGTTTTATTAAGAATACGAAATATTCACTTAAAAATTTTGAGTAATACTTTGTAAAGTTTAAGTTGCAAATTTGATTTATTCATAGATTTGATTTATTTATACATAGTTTGTTTTTGTGCATCTCTTATATTTTGAAATGAAATCCCATACTAATCTCAGAATAACATTTTTCGATTATGGTTATAATAGGAATTGTTTACTTTAAAAAATGTCCTTAAATGTTTATAAGTAAACTTAGTTTAAAATGCTCTAAATTTTATAATTCAAATAAATTTTAATTGCTCGATAAAGAGTAGGTATGGCAAATAATTTATATTACATGACTTTAAAGAAAAGTAAATAAAACAAATTTTACTATACTCAGAAAAATTAATAATGAACAAAAAAAATAATAACGCCAACTCCCTCCATTCTGAGGACTCGGAAGATCAGTTTTTGTACTCTTTCGACTGCTATAACAGATTGAGAGTGTAGTTAGGTTGTTAAAAAATAAAAAGAAACAATTTTCTCAGGGGATTTTGCGATGTCGATTAGCACAGAGTTTGACCATCAAAACCAAAAATGCTCATCTCTGCAGGCTATAATGTCCCATCGTATATTTCTTCCAAAACAGAAAATTCTTCCATTTATAAAAATAAATTAAGTCATAATTTTTAATTGCCATACTACCATCACGACACTTCTAACATTTAAATTTCCTGATTTCTGAAAAAGAAAAAAAAATTGAAACAATTTATATTTTAGAATTATATATCAATGTTTTTTATTTGTTTACATTTAGAGTTTTTACAGGTATCAAGAATCTTCAAGAATTTTTGCAGTAAGTATAAGAGTTTACATTTCTTCATATTATTGTTATTATAAAGTACATTTGAGATTATTTTCATGTTTATGATAAAGTGAAGGGAAAAATTTAGTTCAAAAATAAATTTTAATTTCTTATTTGGGCATCCTTGTAAGATACGGGTGTGTGTCAAGGGCCCTGGCCCACACACGCGTCTTGCGGAGGGGGAAAAATTGTAATAATCTCACTTAATTTTATTTCAAATTCTAATATTATATATTTTAAAGTCTTAATGTATTAAAAAATCACTTTTGTTAAACTCCATTTTCGTTCTATTCTGGAGGTAGAAATCTCGCATTTTGGCATATTTATTACTAAAAGAATATTTTAATAGTTTCCACGCGCACACAACTCGCGAAATCAGCGACTTATTGCCGCCATGCATTTTCCCTAAAACACTTACGTAACGTACTGAAAATAGCTATTATTCCTTTTACTTTGATCACATGTCTATCTGTTAAATCCCTACCTGAGCAAAAGCAGGGATCTTCTGTTCTCTTTTGGCTTAAAACTTAAACGAAGATGTACGTACATTTCGTCACTCTCCTATAATAAAATGAAATTTAGAATAACTCGGCCTGTGTATTTATTTAACGACTACTACAATTACGAATACATTTTATATATATATATATATATATACAGAAAGAGGGAAAACAGACAAAATACGATTATAAAGATCCAACTCAACAACATACAAAATAGCAAATAAAAAAAGATCACAAAGACCAAAGATTCACAAAATGAACCAGGGCGAAAAAGATGAATAATAGATCCAAATAAAAACTCATTGAAAATATGGGGAGGAAAACGGTTACTCTATTGTAAACAAAAAGTAGAAAAGGAAAATCCTTCAAATAACCAGTGAATGCAGCAATACAAACGAGCATTGAGAAATATTAACAAAAGAAAAATATACAAAACTATTTTAGGAAAAAAGAAAGAACAATCAAAAAATAAATAGAACGCTAACGTAAAAAATGCGTTTTGGACAGGAAAATCTCTAACAAGAGTGTAGATTATTTATCGGTGTTTTCTACAGAAGCTTAAGCCTAACTGCTTGAAAAAGATTGTTTCCCTGGAACACCGAAAAAACAAACAAAACATTTACGTGTATCGATAGAAAAACAACAGCTACAATGTCAGAAAAACCAAATATTAAAAAGAAATCATACTTAAAACAAAAAGAAGAAATTCTCAAAACTCACCTTAACAAACACGTGGTATCGTTGATTAAATTGGGCACCTCGCACTAGATAAATAAAACTAACTCTTTAAATGCTACTAATAATTAATTGTGTCCACGACACTACCATTGAACTTCAAAGTATTGCATCAGCACTTCTGAACGTATTACCCGGTTTATGCTGAAATTCACATTTCTCTTCAAATTAGTAAAGGAATGATTAATTTTCATCCAAATTATGGTGTTTTTTTAGGAGTATTTGTTTTCTGTTCTCAATTTCCTTTCCATTCTCCACCTTTTTCTCTTAAAAAAGATCCAAGATCCGAGAGACGAAAGGGTTGTTTTTCATAGAAGTTGAAAGGGTGACCAACCCGGGTTTGGTTGGGCTTTCTAGCGGTTATTTTAAAATTAGGTGTTTGGGCCAAAAATTCCGTGCCAAACAAGTGTAACCGTTGACAGGACTAACCGCTTAGCAGGGGTGTCAGCTTAGAGAAGTTTTACTATAGCCACAAAAAAGTCCTAAAAATCAACGTATAGTATTTTAACTAACGTTACTGGAAGGATAAATTTTAACCGTTTTGAGTTGATCAATTTTTCATATTAGAGCAATAATTATTTCTGCAGTTATTAACGAGAGATTGAGAAAAAATTCAATAATTTGTTATAAATTATAATTTTTTATATACATATATATTTTAAGAAATCATTAATTTTTAATTTAGAAATAATACAGTGGGTGTGAAAATGAATAAGAAAACAAAACGGGAAAGTGCATTGCAGTAAATTTTAATACACATTATATTATTGTTTTGTGGTATGAATCGATTTTGATAAAAAAAAACACTACCATTCTTCCATTTGTGCTTTTAACAACTCATTAACAGAAAGTAGCTTAACTTCACAGCTTCCCCTGCTGTGGAATGAAACTCATTCCTTATTCATTGTAATTGGCTTTATTAATTCTGTTATCACAAATTTATTTCAAGACCTGACCATATACAATGACTTTGGGCCTTTTCGAAGACCTTGCAAATGCAAATACAGTAGAGCAATGATTATCCGAATACCGATCAACTGAAACATCGGTTAACCAAAAGAGTTCCAGTCGACAAATTTCAAATTCAGAACTGGTTGGGGTGATTAACCCCTAGAGCTCCCAATGATTTTGATCTTTTAGCTGTCAGGTTAGAAAACTTAGCTTTGAAAGTAAACGAACTATCTTTTTTTAATTTAATTATATTTCTGAAATCTTAAGAATACTTTATCCATGGTTGTTTAAGAAAATATAGATAAAAATACGAGCTATCTGCTTTTGAACTGAGCATGAAAAACGGAAAAAACCTTTTACGTCGTTGGAAGAGTTAAAGAATCTACTGGATGTGAAGAATGCGAGCAGAAAAACATTCAAGACTGGCTCGAATGCGATGGCCTGGCTATCAAGCACTGTAGGACGATGAAATCACTGCCAGTGACATCGAAGACGAAGGACATTGCGACGACGAGGTGATCCTGGCTATCAAGTACTGCAGGATGATGAAATCACTGCCAGTGACATCGAAGACGAAGGACCTTGCGACGACGAGGAAGTGCTTACAGACAGCGACCGTCCTGAAAAAGGACCATCCCGTGAGGAAGCATTTCACAGCCTTCAGATGGCTGTGAAGTGGTTCGAACAACAAGAAGAATTTATTGATGTCCAGTTGCTGTCTTTCAAACGCATGCGAAATTTAGCGGCCAGAAAACGAGGCTCAGGCCTAAAGCAAAATAAAATTTGGTCTTCTTTTCCTAAACTGTAGACCTGCCTCGGCAATCTGAAAAATCAGTTAACCGAAGACTATCAACAAGTCTCCGATCGTATCGGATAATCCATGATCTGCTACATTTGCTTTAGTATACTCCGACTAAACATAGCCTGAAATACTTCGTAAGAGACCTAAAATACATGAATAAGCTTCGCTGCTTTAGTTTCATTTAAATAATCTTTTTAACTAACCGATTTCATAGACGAGCTGGTTTGTCCATCTAAGTAGTAATGAATCTTTTAAATAAATAAATAAAATTTTAAGTTTCCAATAAAGCTATCCAGCGGAATATTTTCAAACTGGGATTACTGAACCAATTAGAATGTTATTTTTGAAAAATGAAGGAAGAGGCTCAAAGCATTTCTCAATGACAGTATATGGCTAAACGAAATCTATTGAGATATTAACAAATGAATGCAGTTATTCGCTAACATTTCTCGTACACAACAGTTCCGTTTTCTGTAGCTTTACGAAATGAATTTCCTTGTTATGCGGAATTAATAAAAGAAATGAGCAAGCATTTAAAAAAGAAAATACAAAAGGGGGGGGGGGCAATTCCGACATTTAATTGAAATTCCGGGAAAATGTGAAAAATTGGAATGCTTACGGGTAACCTGTTATGCGTCATGTTTTTCTTCTCCTACTCCTTTTGCTTTTTTTAGAAACGATGCACAGCAACCATGATTGACATTACACGGAGATATGCATTACTTAAAAACACAGTGAAACCTTTCTGCAACGGCCACCGTTTTCCAATGAAAATTGGCCGCTAGGGGTTTTATGTTCGAATGCTTCAAATAACCCCAATTTGCTATTTCTTATAACGTGAATTTTAAGAATCGTGTAAGGACTCTATTCGATTTTTTTTAAAATGCAATTTGTGTTTGTTTGAATCTTTCGGCTTTTAAGGATTTCAATTTTATAATTTCTACTTAAAATTAAATCCTTAATCGTTTCTTTTGTAGCTATTGAGGAATGAACATTTTCTATATTTCCTCAAGACTGCTGAGTTGAACGTTTCATTTGCTGAGGGTCGAAACCTATTTCAGCAGCTTCTTTCTCCACGTTCGAATCAGCGCCTGTGGAGCAAAGATGAACTGTTGAATGTCCAAACCCAGTATAGGCCACAGTTAACTTTTCTCTACACATTTGGAAAGGAGTGATTAATTTCGTTCTGCATACTGGTGTTGTATTTAAACATAATGAGTTTTTTATTCTCAATTTCCTCCTTTATCTCTGAATAAAATTTACAAGATCAGGGAAATGAAAGGATTGTATTTCATCAATGTTTGAGAGACGATCCCCCCGGTCTCTCAGAGGGGATTGAATGGTGGTTCCTAGACGTTACTCTAATATTATGCCTATGAGCCAAACTAATGTGGCCGATGGGAGCGGATGCGGCCAGGAGATATTGCTTACTGGAGTGAAGTTTTACCGAAATAAAAAAAATAAAAGAAAAAGTACAAAAAGTAAAATTATTGAAAAGATAAATTTTAGCTGTTTCAGTAGATCAAATATTATTCATTTTCGCTCAATAATTACTTATACAGTTCTTAGCAAGAGATTGCGCAAAAAGTCCACAATTTGGTTTTAAATCTTCTTTACATCTAATTATATAATTTAAGAAATAATTAATATTTAATTTAAAAAATAATACAGTGGTCTGAAAGTAAGTCCGAAAAAGACTTGTAAGTTTCGTTTCACAATGATTCACTGTTTATGGAAGTGTTCTTGAGTTTCACAGGCAGAGGTATTTTCAGGTTTTTTTAAATTTTTTTATTTATAGATTTACTCTTTAGATCTGCGGACAAGGGATTATTAGCATTTTCTTACACTTCATCGTAGAGAAAGAAAAATACCAATAACTGAGTTTAAGGGTTTTAAAAATGTTATTCATAAGACTTAAAGAATGTTTCTAAAGAAATTGCAACTGTCAGTTGAGTAAAGCTTTATTGAGTATTCGTATCTGGTAGAAAACCATTTTATATCAAATTAATATTTTAAATGACGTGATTTAAACAAGTTGAATAAAACATTAGACAAGAACTTTTCATTATAGCATGAAAAATAAAAAAATAAAACTGCGGTCTTGAACAGTAACGATGTTTACTTATAGAGTGCAAAGCAAAGTTATGAAGTTCAAGCATAAGGTAAAATCAAATTATGTGGTAGTTTAAAATATTCTATTTTTCATAAAGAAACGAGCATTTTTAAGAAAATTATAGATGCCAGTGGAAAAGCTTGTGACATTTTCAGGTGATTTTGGTTTTGAGGGTTTGATGGCATTAATATTTTAGAGTTTCGGAGTATAGCATTTGTTTACTTTTATATGTGATCGTATTAAGCAAATTCCATTTAATGCATATAGTAGTATAATTATAATCCTTGGACTATACTTTTCAAAATCGACTTTGGTTCATTGCAGCCGGTTATGAAATTGGATGAAATGCGATGAATGGTAAAAAAACCTTTTCATTCTGTTTAAACTTTGCAATACCTTATTGTTCAAATCTGAAAGTTGTATATTATGAATAAATCTGAAGTCTTAATATCGTATACTATTTTTTAAAATACAAATTCATTTAAGAAATGGCTATTCCTACTGTTAGTTTTTAAAAATTGTATGTACACTTGTATAACTAAATGATTAATACTTATTAAAAAAAAGCGTTTAAGCGTTTGACTCCTAGCATCTTTTTAAAAAATGAATACAATAAATACAACTGAGTAAAATATGAATTTCAATAAATACAACTTTGCACCAGATGAATAAATTAGATATTGCATTTTAATTAATAATTTTTTGGCGAATCATATACTCTTAATAATAGTACATGGAAACCATTTTAACAAACGAAACTAATTTTTTTAAACGATCCCACTCGATATTTACTGTTAAATTTTTTAAGTGCTCATTCGTTGAAACGCAATTGTTATGTATAGAAGGTTAGAAGGATTTTGTTAATTTACTTAGTATCTAATAACTTCATTCTGCATCTTAGTTTAGTTATATTAACGTCCCGGTTTCAAGAAACACGAGGGCTATTTCGGGACGGACATCGTAATTTTGATTCGCGGTCAGCGTGATGAGGACGGCACCAGAGCTTACACCACTTTCTCCAAGATTCCGCACCGCACCAGCGGGAGGAGCCCTACTTAGTATTTAGCATGCAACGGGCCCACATACATATTGGATCTTGAGTGGAAACGGATTTCGAGCCTGGAACCTTCTGTCTCAGAGGCCGATATCTTACCACTAGGCCGTAGTGGCCTTTTTTCTGCATCTCATATTTAATCACTATTACCGTCCGCGCCAAGCCTTTTGTTTGCAACTCCGCAAGATATGTTGACAATCCATGTCTTAAAGTTTGTTCATCTTAACAAAAATTGTCTCTTATAAAATATGCGGTTTTTTTTATCTGAGCATATCTTGCCGGGGCGTGAATACCTGCAATTAATTGCTGTTGAATTTGGTCATTACTATTCTTCATAAGCCTTCTTAAGACATTGTGAAATTAATTCCTTGCATATAAAATCTATTGATTTTTTTCCCTCTCATAAACATAAAAATTCGCTAATCATCATCTGTTTGCGCTATAAAAGAGTAAATTTCTATGTATGATAATTTTAAAGTTGAATTAATGTAAGCGACATTTTGTTGTCAAATTCGGTTGCCCAAGAAATAAACAGTTGAATGTACTGCCACAAAATGACTAGCTACTGATGATGTATACAGAGGAATTTTTTGCAAACAATTATAAGAAACAACATAATTGCAGAGTATGATGCGCTACTTTTTCTAAAGACTACCTGAAATTTAAGCACTGACTTTAACCATTTTCATTTAACCTTTCATATTTGTAATTTTGTATCTGATTTGCATATAATTAGATAATTTCAAAATTTGTACAGCAAAAAATAATTTCATAAATCACACCAATTTATTATTTAGAAATAAATGCAAATGTTTCTTGTGGCTTTGAGATAATTTATTGCATTTTCATTGAAGGAATTATAAAAAACCGCATCTTTGGAAGATTGTAGTTAGAGATAGGATAGTAAGTAATTGTGTCAACGGAAAGACATGGCGAACTTCCATAGATGTTTCCGAGTAAAATGTCTTGTAAAATCCCGTTTGAGCTTCAAAACGTGCAATGATATAACAAAGAAAAAGAAACCCTTTCGCAGTACATTTTATCAATTTGACAACAGACTATTATTAATTAAAAATGTTTTTCAGGATATATGTATTTATAGTAAAAACATAAAAATAAATTTGGTTTCAAATTTTGCATGTAGCAGAAAACAACTGTAGTAATCCAAATTTCATCAAGAAAAGCGTCATATGAAACAACTACTGAGCAATACCTCAAGCTAGAAACATTCGCAATCACGGTCACATAAATACTGCTCTAATGAGAAACTGCCTCGTTTTTTATTATCAAAAAACTATTATAACTCGCCAAGCTGAAAAATCATGAACAACGCATAGAATCTTTCTCAACCGCGAACACTTCCAGCTTCTTATTAAGAACTTAAGAGCGCTAATTCGACAGACGCTGCAACGTACTCTTATTATATTCTGCCGCAGATCTCGTAAGAAGTTGCAGCATAATTTAACAATGAGGATAAAATCATAAAAAAAACAAAATAAAACAAATTTCGGAATATATAAAGCCAAATATTTTATTATTGAAGTGGTAATAAAGCAATTTTTTTTTCAAATATTCATTTTTAAAATTATAAATTCCAAAATCATGTAAATGCAGGGGAATTGAAAACTAAATTCGAAAAATGAAAATTGTTATGCAGGATATGTGAATATAAAAAAACGTAAGTTTGGGGCAATCTTTGTAAAAAGTGGAGTACACTATGAGTGGAGTAGAGATGAACATTTCTCATTTTTAAAAGATTCCTGTAATTCATCGATAATGATTCTTGCAACTGCTTCAGAGTAATTTTCGGAAACATATTTCATTATCCATTACAAATATTCATGTCTCTTGAATGCAGATTATGAAAGATAAAAAAATAATGCATTTACACCACTGTTAAGAGCGCTCAATTTAGAATATAATATTATACGATTAGATAGCACATATACGGCTATATTAAGTAGTATAATTAACCGGATAATGCCATTGGAAAATAATTATTATAATAATCAGTTAAGTATCGATATCATATGACTCATAAATTGAAATTAACTTCCGTGGCTGGTTACGTTCAGGCTAGATTCAACAAATTCTTTATTAACTCATATAAATAAGTGTTATTATATTATATTTTGTCATTAGTTAATCATGATGTTAAAATTTACTTCCAGACTTGGCGAAATATATAATATTTTGGTCCCTGCTTAAAGAAACTGTAAATAAGATATTTTGTTATTTACTCCTTTACAACTTGGCAGAAAGAAACCACAAATATGAACGTCGCTAATTTTAAGTTCACTTAAATGATGATTTCTATTTAAGAAAAAGTGGCTCAACCGCGTTGCTGATTTCCTTATCATTAGTTACAATAAAATCAGTGAGTTAAATCAATAAATTGAAAAATTTGCAATTAGTTTTTCCAAGGAAATATTTCCAAATTACAATCAAATAGAACATTCAAACTAGTGACTACTCTGATTGGATGTAAAAATTTCATCTTCAAGTATATTAAGTCGAATTTTATTAAAACTTGTTACTTCTAAAACAGAAATTTTACGTTAGAGTGCGTTATTAAAAGAAGATAGTGTTGAAAAAAAAAATTCTTTTTTATTTATCTATAAAACTCATACAGTCGAATCGCGATATAGCGGACACGGGATATAACGAACTCTCTGTTACAGCGAGCCTTTCAGGGGGTCCGAACTGAAGCCCTAAGTTAATAATGTATTTTCAAACGTTTACAACGAACAGCAAACGCTAGAGACTCGGTTATAGCGAACTGAAAACTTCTAAAACTTTTCACTTGCCCAAAGGGACATTATTTACTAATTGTGCTCAAGTCAACCCAACTTCTACAAGAGTTACCCCTTTTGCATGAAATGCTCTGGTCCAGACACCACATTCCTCGCCTATTGCACCTTTATTAGAGTCGCTGCTAACCCCATAAGTGGAACAAAGGAACAACGGGCAAGGCTCTTTACAGTTTCTATCTCCCTCCTCCCCCCCGGTGGACACCTGGCCTAGTGTCAAAAAGGGAAGGGGGGGGGGGACTTTTTGGTCAAACGACCTCACGTGTCACGTGGAGAAATCACGTGTTTTCTCTGCCATTTTTATTTAATTGCTTAGCTTATCATTCTGTGAACTTTACAGTGATCATGTCTAACGTTGGCAAGCGAAAAGCTTTTTCTATCGGAGCAGAAAAGTACGGAGTGAATGCTTTTTCGCAAAATGAAATCGAACATTTCGAATGTTGTGACGAAGATATCATTTCAAATGGGGAATTGAGTGAGGAATATATCGTGGCATTAGTAAATGAACAAAAACAACTCTATTGTAGTCTTCAGATATGGAGGAAGAACAAGACGAACCAGGGACTTCAATTGCAGATGCGAAAACGTTTTGAACATTTTTTTTGCCACAGAAAACATCGACGAACATGTTGTGGACCTGTGGATAAAAATAGTGGATAAAAAAATTTATAATTAATAATAATAAAAAATTAACAAATTGTATATAAAATCGAAAACTTTTCAACCAAAAATAACATTTATTTTCAATGTAGTGGATTAGCAAATAAGTAGAAAAAGGTAAATGTTGAGTTTGTTTATTATTGAGTATATTCTTTAATACTTGGTTTGTCACTAGTTACTAATGAAAATATTGTTATTAAAAAGTTTATTATAGAACTAGTATCTTAGCATGTTAGGGCATTTTTCTTGCAAATACGGATACAGCGAACCTCGGCTAAAACGAACTTCTGAGGCGGTCCGTTGAGGGTTCGTTATAACGGGATTTGACTGTATTAGAATTTTAAGATTCTGTCTAGGTCTTATTCTTTAATTAAATAGGATAAGAGCGAACTTGTAAGCTAAAAGTTTAATTTTTAAAAAGCATACTTAATAAAATAATAAATTATACTTAAAAACAATATTTCTTAAAAAGAGATTGCCAACTAAGCACTTTATATTTGAAATAAATTTACATTATTCAAAATATTTTATGGTAAAGATTATCGGTCAAGAAACCGACACATTTCGATGGCAAGCAATTCAGATCTTGAGCCATTGAATCAAACAAAAATAAAAGATCCAGCCAGCTGAAGTTTTATCTCGACTTTCGCGTATAGTTGCCCATTATGTAGCATCTTTGTTTAAATTCGTCATATAGCAATAGGAATGAAGATATATTTTGGATTTCTTTGCAGTTTCCTTTTCAATCAAACATTTGACACAGAACTGTTGGGTGTCATCGTAACATACCAAATTTCATTTATCTAAGCCGTAGCATTTAATTTACCGCATACACATATACACGAATATACTAACTTATAGATATTCAACCAGTTTATGGATTTGGTCCGAAATTTTAAAAAAATGCAATTCTGATGATAAATTCATATACCAATTTTCATATATTTATTCATTTTTATACACATGCAGACGAAGGGAAAGACCGACATTTGTTTTACTGTCCTTACAACATACTCCTTGTCGATAAAAATCAAATCAAAATTACTCTAGATATCGCGTCATGAGAACCATTGCAATAGATGGTGCTCCTATGAGGAATCGACCTGAAAGAAGGTAGAAAGAAAGCAAACCTACAGCAGAAAGAAAATACAACAGTTGGAGCTTCATATGCCGAGTCGTACAACTCATTTAGAAAACGGCGTAAATAAACAACTTCTTTGGCACATTCAGACAGTGCAATATATTCCGCCTCGGTGCTGGAAAGAGCAACACAGTGCTGCTTTTTACTTTCCCATGAGATGGCTCCATCAGCAAATTTTAACACACAACCACTGTAAGATTTTCTATCTGCAATATTTGATGCCCAGTCAGCATCTGCATAACCAACTAAAGGCTTTTTTGTGGGGCGGAAAGTTAAACCACGGTTTTTGGTACCTTTTAGATATTTTAATACTCTTTTAGCAGCTGTCCAATGAGGCATACCTGGATTTTCGTTAAATTGACTTAAATAGCTAATAGTATGACAAATATCAGGTCGAGTACAAATACCTAAATACATGAGTGATCCAATTAAAAACCGATAAGGGTACAATGACATTTCAGCCTTTTCGGCTTCTGTTTTAGGACACATTTCTTTAGCTAATTTGACATTAGTGTCCAAAGGTGTTTTCACTGTCTTAGCATCCTGCATGTTAAATTTCTCTAGAACATTTTCAATGTATTTACTCTGAGACATGGTAATTTGACCATTTTTGACATTTTGTTTAAACTGTATTCCTAAGCAAAAACTTAATTTTCCTAGGTCTTTAATTGCAAACTCATTTGACAAAAAATTCTTAAATTCAAGATATAAATTTACATTACTAGTACAACAAATTAAATCATCGACATAAATAATTACAATTAACTCACCTTTAGAGTTCTTTAATTTATAAACACATTTATCAGAAGATAGTGGATTTAAACCAAAAGATTTAAGTTTTTCATCTAAATTACAGAACCACTGCCTACCAGCCTGTTTTAGGCCATAGAGAGATCTTTGAAGTTTATACACATAATCGGGATGTTTCAGGTCGATGAAATGATCAGCCTGTTCCATAAAAATTTCTTCATCAAGATCACCGTTGACATAAGCCATGATGAAATCTAGTTGAAATAGTTCGAGATTATTTTCTGCACAGTAGGCCATTACAGTTCTGATAGAACCAGGTCTGGCGACAGGAGCAAAAGTTTCTTGATAGTCGACGTCAGGTATTTGCGCGAATCCTTTTGCAACAAGACGAGCTTTTCGTAAAGCAATGGGACCGTCTGCGTGTATTTTGTACGCAGCACCCATTTTGATCCGATGATGTTTTTATCTTTAGGTCGTTTTACTAGCTTCCAGGCTTGATTCTTTAAGAGCGCATTATACTCTGTCTGCATGGCTTCAAGCCATTATTCAGAATTCGGTCCATTTAAAGCTTCTTTCAAGGATGGAGTGTCGTCTTCTAAAGCGATTTGAGCTTCCTCAATTTTCTCCTTGATATTATACTGCTTTCTCGGCCGTCCAGGTTTCCCTGTAAAAATTTTGGTCGATCTGAAACGTGCTCTTCGAGAGTCAACATTGATTGTGCAATCTGTTTTAATAATATCAGAATCCTTTTTTGATTCTTTTGGCGAGCTTCCAACTCCAATGTAGGGGTAATCTGTTATCTGATCATTCGAAGGTGGGTGTGTTTCTTTCTGCGTCTCTGATTGGGTGGTTACTTTTGAGTCGCTATCCATGATGTCAGAGCTAAGAATTTTATCCCTTTGAGGTAGGTGTTGCTGCTCTTTCGGTATGATTTCCGGGAAAAATAATTCTTCGTAGTTGCTCGTGTTTTCAAATTCGTTTATGAATTTTACGTCTCTGCTAGTTATTACTTCATTCGCCTGAGAATCAAACAGTCTGTAAACTCTGTTTTCGTCTGAATAGCCTATGAAAATACATTCGGTTGATCTTGCATCAAATTTGCCCTTTTGAGGTTGCTTATTTAAAGCAAATGCTTTCTGGCCAAACGTTTGGAAATGTTTCACAGTTGGCTTTTTGCCAAATAATTTTTGGAACGGGGTTTAGTTTTCATTTTGTAATCCACGAATAGGACAGTGATTTCTTATGTACACCACAATTTATTGCTTCTACCCAGAATTTAATTGGGAGTCCAGATTGAAGGAGTAGGCATCTGGCCATACTGACCAAAGTTCTGTTTTCACGTTCAGCGATGCCGTTCATTTGTGGGGTATACGCACATGTGCGTTCTCTTTTAATTCCATTTTTGACTAAATAATGGTCGAAATTTGGTCCAACATAATCAAGCCCTTGGTCAGTTCTGAGTGTTTTTATGTTGCAGTTCAGCTTGTTTTCGATGTAAGCTTTGAATTCAAGAAATGCAGACTTTACTTCGTCTTTTGATCTAAGGAAATAGACATGTGCAAATCGGGAACAGTCATCAATAAAAGTTGCAAAATACATAAAATGATCTTCCTATTGACTCAACACGCATAGGTCCACATAAATCAGAATGTATTACACTTAATAATTGTGAACTTCGGTTTTTCGGCTCTTTTGAAAATGGAGTAGCAGTTTGTTTACCTTGGATGCAAACTTTGCAGTCCGTCAAAGTGTCATTTGGTTTAAAGTTCATCCCATACACCATGTTCCGCGCTTGCAATTTCTTTAGATCTTTTTCATTCAGGTGACCGAATTTTTGGTGCCATTGCTCAGTTTCTTTCACAATTTACACGGATTCCACCATTGCAGTGACGTAATAAAGACATTTTTCGCGTTTAGCGATGTGCACAGTTTCGTTTTTAGAATTAATCACACTAGCATGGTTTTGTTGAAATTTTACAGTACAGTTGTTAGCAGTAACCTTGGAAATTGAAATCAAATTATTCTTTAAGTCAGGAATATATAACACATTTTGAAGAGAAATTCCTTTTGTTTGATTTCCGACAAGAACATCGAATGTCACAGTTCCTTTGGCGATAGCTTTTACCGTTTTGTCTACGGCTAATTTTACGTATGTATCGTCGATTGGATTTATTTCGGTAAACAAATGTTCGTTGAAACACATATGGCTTGTTGCACCACTATCAAGGCAGAAAATATTTCTTTGGGAGTCAACACAGCTTAATACAGTATCAAAGATTACCTTCTATTTTGTTTCGTTGGTTTCCGCTAGCATTGCACTGTTGTTTTTGAATGGTTTATTATTATTCAGCATCGGATTTTTATTTTCTTGCTTCTTCCGGCATATGCTTGCTTTGTGTCCGAAGATTCCGCAGTAGTTACATTTTAACTTGAATTTTTGATTGTTGTTTCTGTTTCTTTTTCCGTCGGCGTCGGGTTGGCGACTTTCAGTTTGCCTGTAACGTTCGTACTTCTTTTTCTCGGTGTAGAGGGCTCGTTGTGAATCATAGAAGGTCGGAATTTCTTTATTTTTTCTTGCGTTTGCCTCTTCAATCAGCTTGATTTTCAGCGTTTCGGGAGAGGGTAACTCATCTCTGGATTCAATTGCGATTCGGAAATTTTCGTACGACTCGGGAACGCTGTATAACAGTAGAATCGTGAGTAAATCATTGGCGATTTCAATTTCCATTTCCTTTAATTTGTCCACAAGCATGAAGAATTCGTTGATATGCTCGTTCATATTTAATAGTCAGTAATTTTTGTAAACAAAAGTTGTTTCAGGAGCGTTGCTTTTCGCGGTAGTCCTTTTGACTCGTAAATGTTTTGCAATTTGGTCCAGAGTTCGTGTGAAGTTTTACAGTTCTTGATTTGGCTTAATTCCGAAGGATGGATTGAGAGGATTATATCAGCTTTCCCTTTTTGATCGTCGGATATCCATTTCGCAACGGCTGTTGCATTATCCACATCCCCAGTGACTTCTGGTTTTTGTTCAGCTCCGGTGACAAAGTTCCAATGATCATTTTTCACCAAAATAGCTTCTATTTGTAATTTCCAGCTGTCGTAATTGTCTTTTGAAAGTTTTTCTATAGCGATATTACTTGCCATGATCATTCGTTGATGAATGCAGACTCAGCGTAAATTCAGCGGTTTCGCTTTTTGCTTATCTTAGCAAGGGGAAATTAGCAGAGTGCAATTAGCAATTAGCAGAGTTCGAGAAACTGGTTTAATCATCGTTTATTTTGAACACATAACACGTAAGACAAAGACACAGACATAAAGAAGGTTTCACAAGCACAGTTCAAACTACTTCACTAACTGCCTTATACCGGCTCTCCATGAAAGGAATCATGGGATGCATATGACATCACGCAGTGACATATTGTATCATGACATCATCACAATAGTTTGTGATTGGTTAGAAGATTGAATGAGGAGACTGAAGGAAAGTTAACTGCGTATAATTTACAACAGTAAGTATGTATACCAGAGATCTATAAAGGTTTGAAGCGGAATTAGCAGATTTGAAAGACATTGTTAAGAAATTGTCTGTTTCTCAATATTCACACGGCCGAATCAACGGGTCTATTCTGGTACCCCCGGTTGGGGT
>BGPR01002571.1:69556-114960 GCA_013235015.1 Araneus ventricosus | reverse complement strand
TGTTAACATGCGGAAAAAGTGACGTCTCCCAACCCAACCGGGGATACCAGAATAGGCCCCTAAACCTCGAAGGCGATCTTTAACACCTTTAGGATGCACTGCCGACAAAAATGTAGAGTCTAAACGCTCATGTTGGTACCATCACCGTTTCGGTGACATAGCATCCAAATGCGTGAAACCTTGTGCTTCTTCTTTAAACTAAAAGGCATATCTGTTTCTTCGGTGGCAGACAGACGTGGACCTAACAACAGATTTTTATAACAGACTTGATAACCAGGAATAAATTTTTGGTTGATAGTGGTGCAGCGGTTTTCTGTTACCCTAAACAATTAACTACTTTTTGAGCTAAAGAAGATCTGGAACTTTAGGCAGCTAATAGTTCTCGCATATCAGCCTATGGCACCATTAAACTAGAGCTAGACTTTGGTCTAAGAAGTAGTTTCATTTGGTCATTTTTGGTAGCTGACGTTTCAGACCCAATTAGAGGAGCTGATTTTCTAGAGCGGTTTGAACTTCTTATTGACGTTAGGAATAGGAGACTCCTTGATGGTCGCACTTCCCTGTTCGTAAAAGGAATGGTTAAGCGAACAAAATCTCTAGGTTTGACATTAGTTGCAAATAATTCCCCTTTCCATTCAATATTATTGAAATATCCAAACTTTTTTCCACAAATTTAGACCCGAATAAAAATAAAAGCACAGTTACACATTGCATCGAAACAAAAGGTCCTCCTGTTCATGCCAGAGCGCGACTCTGAACCCCGAAAAATTAACCTTTTTAAAACAAGAATTTAATGATTTGATGCTGCAAGGAATAATACGTCCTTCAAAAAGCTCTTATTCCAGCGCAATTCATTTTGTTGAAGCAAGCAACGGTCCATGGCGTATCTGTGGGGATTTTCGACGTCTAAATTCGGTTACAACCCCAGATCGTTACCCATTACCACACATTCATGACTTTTTAATGGTTTAAGAGTTAAAACGGTTTTTTCTAAAATCGATCTGGTGAAGGCCTACCACCAAATACCCATGAACCTTCGGGATATTCATAAGACGGCAGTGATTACACCGATAGGTCTTTTTGAGTACGTTTTCATGACTTTTGGTCTTCGCAATGCAGCTCAAACCATGTAGAGATACATTGATAGTATCATCAGAGAAATTCCCAGTTGATATGCATATGTGGATGACCTGTTGATTGCCTCGGTAGATCAAGAGAGTCACAACAGAGATGTTGATCTCGTCTTTAGCAAACTTAGCGCGAGCATGGCATAGTGGTAAATCCTCAAAAGTGTGTTTTTGGTCAATCGGAACCCAAATTTTTAGGTTTTCTGGTTTCTTCAAAGGGCATTTCCCCTCTCCCTGAAAAAGTTCAGTTTTTGAAAGAATTTCCTTTACCTAAAACTGTTCAGGAGCTGCGAAGATTTCTGGCCACTTTGAATTTTTACCATCGTTTTTTAAAAGATGCAGCTAAAGAACAAGCGTGTTTGCATAGCCTTGTTAAAAATAGGTTTAAGAAAGACAACACCCCTATTGCATGGACGGAAGACACGCAATCTGCTTTTGAGTCGTGCAAGAGTTTAATCGCTAATGCGACAGCATTATCTTTTCCTGCTGCAGACGCTCGTTTGTCATTGATGACTGATGCTTCAGATTTCGCTGTAGGCGCTGTGCTTCAACAGCATATAGAATCGATAGTTGAGCATCTTGGTTTATTTTCTAGGAAGCTGACCGCTACAGAGAAAAAATACAGTACTTTTGACCGTGAATTGTTGTCTATTTACTTGTCTGTAAAACATTTTCGCTACGTGCTTGAGGGTCGTGAAGTTGTTATTTATACTGATCACAAACCACTCGTATTTGCATTCACGCGAAAACATGACAACAGTACTCCTCGTCAAATGAGGTACCTTGAACTTATCAGCCAATTCACAACCGACATGCGTTACATTGTAGGTCGTGATAATGTTGTAGCTGACACATTTTCTAGAATTTCACAAATTAATTGTTAAATTTGAATGATTTTAGTGGTTTGGCTGAAGATCAATTTTCGGGTCCCGAACTGCAATCTTTTATGGGTTCTGGTATCGGTTTGGAACTCAGACCCATGAACTTTGCTTCATCCGAAAAACCACTTTATTGTGATGTGTCAACGGGCACTGTACGTCCGTATGTCACAAAATCCTTTCGTCGGCAAATTTTCAATCAAATTCATAATTTATCGCATCCTGGTGTCAAAGCTACACAAACGCTTGTTGCAGCCAGATTCGTGTGGAATAAAATGAACAAGGATTGTGCATTATGGTGTAGGAATTTTATTCAGTGCCAGAAATCTAAGGTCGCACGTCACACCAAGCCAGCTGTTGGACACTTTCCTTTACCCTCAGCAGGTTTTTCGCATGTGCATATTGATGTAGTTGGACCGCTCAGTCCAGTTAGAGGAATGACCTACTTATTAACTTGTGTTGACAGATTCACAAGATGGCCTGAGACATTTCCTATCCCGGATCAATCTGCGGATACTGGGGTCTATTCTGGTACCCCCGATTGGGTTGGGAGACGTCACATTTTCCGCACGTTAACAGCGGGAAAAGTGACGTCTCCCAACCCAACCGGGGGTCACAGAAATAGCCCCGACTATTGCTAGGATGGATTTCTAGATTTGGAATACCAGAGAAGGTTACTTCTGATCGTGGTACTAATTTCCAAAGTAATCTCTTTTCTTCTCTTTCAAAGTTTTCAGGTATGGAGCAGACTCGTACCACCCCCAAAGTAACGGAGCAGTTGCGAGGTTTCACAGGCATCTGAAAAGTGCATTAATGGCGCATCTCCCTGAGAACTGGCTGGATGCTCTTCCATTGGTTTTGCTTGGCATAAGATCTAGTTTTAAACCGGACTTGGCCATATCTTCGGCATAGTTGGTATATGGAACCACCTTTAAGTTGCCGGGAGAGTTTTTTTCTAACACACCTTTGACAACGTCAACATCATCATTCTTACAGATGTTACGGCATCATGTCCGTTCATTTAGACCAGTTCCCACCACGCATCATTGTTCAAGTGCAGTTTTCGTCAGTGATGATCTAATTAAAACAACACATGTATTTTTGAGAATTGACCGGGTGCGAAAGTCCTTGGAACCTCCGAATGATGGTCCCTACAAGGTCCTCTCAAGAACAGAGAAAGTTTTCACTGTGGAGATTGACGGGAAACCGACAACAGTGTCCATCGACAGGCTGAAAGCAGCGCATCTTTTTCTGGATGATTTCCCTTCAAGGCCATCTCCTCCAGTTCCTACATGTAAAGCAAAGAGGTCTGAAGTCGTCACTCGAAGTGGAAGACGTTCCCGTAGAGATGTACCTTTGCAGACTTCACGGTTTTCGTGACTGAAGGGGGAGTACCTGTGGCATCATCGCGGCATCTGGCAATATCCTGAATTGTGATTACATGCAGATAGGATCCGCCCTCTTTGTGATGTCACCCATCAACCAATAGCGACGAGCCTGTTACAGTGTTTAAGGACTGATTGGTACTGCTCATTCTCTGCTCTTCCTCTTTTGTATCGTTTAATAGCTAGCTGTATAATGATTTTATGATTTAGTATTTTAATTTAATTGATGTTTCATTAAATTTGTTATTTCGTTATTGAGTAGTCTTGCTTTGACTTCGTCACCAGTTACGTACAATGGAGTACTTCTGATTTATGTGAAACACAGGTATGATAGATTAAGAAGCCGAGTAGGGTAGTATCGCACTAGTTAACATGTAGCACTTGAGTGTCAATAGTTCTATGTACCGACTACCTCAGTAAATATATAAATGAATCTCGCCTCTATCAATGCTGTGAAGTTAACATGACCTAGACGTAGGCCCAGGAGTTACATATGTTTCGGAGAGGGGGTGAGGCTGACAAACCATATATTTGATGAACAGACATGCTCCCTGCCTCCCCTCACATCCGTTCCCCTTCACAAGTTTCCTTCTACTCGTTGTCCAGTGAAGGATTGGAAATTTAAAAAAAGTTGTGACCTCTGAAATTTTACATAGGCTTATCAAATGGGCATTTGCTTCAAATACTGTTAAAATTTTTCAATGTTACTGTTCAAAAAGTTTTTCTCACAAATTTGATAAAACATTCCATTTATTGTAAAATCAAAATTATAAGTTCGGAAAATGTAGAATACTTCTATTACAAAAAATTATACTTTGTCAATAACTATATTATTTCTCAAGATATCAATAAAAATTCTAAATTTTAATTTAACATTATAGACTCAGAATTTCATTTGCTTATAATTTCGAAACAAATACACTTACAATGATCACATTTCGTATCCTGCCATAAATGTTCATGGAATATTGATATCCATTTTAAGAAAATGAATGTTGCAATTGGAAATTTAAAAGCTATTGAAATTATAAATATGTAGACGACCCCTTATGAAATATTTCGGCATGGAATCTTTTACTAGACGTTATTTCCTAAAATCGCTACATGTTGTTTTAATATGAGATAAACAACAGCTAAATAATGTAGGTTGATTCCTATTTTTTCCGCGAACTGTACGTACTTATTACATTTGTTCCTTATTTTATCAACTTTTATAGTTTTTACTGATTTCTAGCGTATATTGTTGCTATATATTTTATCCTGTATAATAATCTGTCCTGTAAGAAAATATTCACCACACACTAAATTTTCCCTTAAATACTTGTTTCTTTACATTAATCTAAACAAACTCAATACTCTTATTCTCTTTAAAAAATTTTCTCATTCAAATAGAGCAGTTGCAGCAAAGTGAATGTATACCTGATACAATAAACAAACCCCTAGAAGGATCTTAAGATTTTAAATCGTAAGCTACTTAAATACCACTTAATAGATTAATTAGATTTCTCGAAAGACTCGGTTAAAACTAAAAATTTATTAGAAAAAGAGAAGAATGTACTCATATTCTTCGAAGAATCGTTTTGAAATAATACAGAAATTTGCCGAAAAAAATACTATGTAAAGATAGTGAGTTATTTATGAAATAGTAGAAGCAGTTTATAACAAGAAATCGAAGTTAAATATTCTTAATTAATCAGTGCATTTTGTTCAGTTTATAAACAGGTTAATTTTAGCTGATATATCTACAGGATATTGCATTATAATAAGTAATTTAGTATAATTGCTGAACTTTCAATCAAATTTTAAAAAATTAAAGTACTTTTCATAATTCGCATGCTTTTTAATTTAATCCTGATTTAATTAAACTTCCATAACAATCGATTGCTTATTATACAGGTTTTCATAATGCCTACAACTTTTTTATTTTAAACTTTTCTTTTCAGATTAATAGAGTATTATTTGAACGCGAAAAACTGATGTTTGAACTTCCTAACCCACCTAATAATATATTCGTGTACCTGATATAGTGGCATATTTTCGATGGCCAACCCAAAAAACTTAAACGCAAAAAATATCTCGCTATGCATTTTGACATGATTATGCTTTTATGCAAGTTTACTCTCTGTAAATTATGTGATGAGTGATGCAAAAATCATGAAAACGCTCTACGAGACAGCGTAAGACCTAGATCTTTCAAATTTGGCACGTAGATACTTCTTGAGTAGAAGATAGGATTGCAAACTAACACAACTTTTTCAAAATTTTAATTAGATTTTAAAATTATTAGATATTAATCGAAATTTTAAAGTTTCATCGCGATAACTTTAGAGCATCTTTTCGAACAAATGTATATTTATACCACTCGTGCAAATGCATTTTTAAAATAAATTTTACGAAATATATTATGAAACGGCTGATGCAATAGAGTTTCACCATTCCTTCGTTATTGAAATGCTCTGTAGTGTTTATACTTGTGGGGTCGCCTCTCAATGTATAATGTTTAATTCAAAGATTTACTAAATCTACATATAAAATACTTATCTTTCAAAACTTGCAAGCTTAGTTTTGTTTCAAATTGAAATGGAAATATCTTTCATGCTGTATATTTTCAAATAATTTTGTGAATTTTGAAAAAAGATTTAGACCCGACGGCCAAATATTATTATAAAAACTCAGAGGATAAAATTAATTATGATGCTGAACACGATCACACTACGATGTTTCGGGCTGGAAATTTTGAATTCCTTTGTTTCTTTCTAGATCAAAGACCAATTTTACTGGTGTAATAGTCTCTGTTTAAATACACAACACACTGTCGCAAACAGTGAAGGAGTGAATCTTAGTTCTTTAAATGTTGAGAATGTCGGCAGTGAGCTTCTGTCCCTGCCATCGAGGGGCGCTGCAATAACTTATCAAGTATAGAACTGAAATCGCAGCTTCTTTTCAGAGATGAAGACACTCGCATTTTTTAAATTTTGTTAGACTACAACATCTTTATTATTTATTTTTTTGTTATTTTATTGAATTTTTGTATTTGCTATGTTTATACTGATTTTATTTCTTGAATGTTTGTGCAATGTATCATTTTTTCTTTGTACTCTTCCCCGCCAAACGTTAAAACGCTCCATAACCCTATGGGTGACTTGATCGGCGGGGAAATTAATAAATAAACGCTACTGCACCGCTCTTATTTTAAGAGTAGCGCTTTATATATGATTAAGGAAATCTGGGATATATATCGAAATATTAAATTAAATAATTATATATAAGATTGTTTTCTTAACAAATATGGTGATTAATAAAAGTCACTCAACTGAGAATTATAAAATTCATAGAAATGACTTGACTCAAATTAATAACTGCAAACAACTTTCACACATACTTGGAAATTACAAAGTATTAATATTTTTACGAACCATAAGCTAAAAATCAAAATGTTTTGGAAATGATGAAAAATTGTTCGCTAATGTATAAAATACATGTATTAATACTTTATAGTATATTATTTCTAGCTGCATTCTTAAATTTCAAAGAATTCGAGTAAATGTGCTTATGCAGCAAAATAAATCTAATGTAGGAAAATAAAAATTCTTAAGTAATAATTTTTAATATATATGTAAATTATTACGCTGCTGATTGAGCTCACTGAATAGAAGCAATCCCTTAAAAAATGAGTTTAAATGATGAATAATAACCGTTTAAATTTATGAATCGATTTATCACATTGACAGGGAATTATTCATAAATACCTATTTATCACATTAACCGTAACATGTATACAACACAAATCAGTTAAATTTTAATTTTTTGTAGAAATCTTAAAACGTTACAAAAGATATTCAGTAAGGTAATCTTGAACGAGGGCAAGGATTCTGTTGTTTCCTGCACAATAGAATCTTTGCGTTCGTTGGGGAATATCTTACATGAAGATGCTTCCTGGAATTTATCGCTTGTGTTGACTTTTGATTTTTCCAAAAAAATATGTTCTTGATGTTCATTGTATATATACAAACATAATACTCTAAATTACAAAATAACAAAACTCTTTCATGTCTGGAAGTGATTGAAAAAACGATTACGAAATTACTTTTTATCAAACATCCATACAAAACAAGTTAAATTAACAATAAACATATCAACGGTGAAATGAACAGTTTTATACTTTTTTGTCAGAAGTTCTTAAAAATAACATTATCATATAATCATTTGCCTTCACTATTTTTATTGAAAAATCTTCTCTGTCTATAGTACTCTATTATTCATATTTTTTTACCCAGAAATAAACGTAATTTGGCTTAACTACGGCAGAGAGGTCATTTGAAACATTTAAGGATTTATATGAGTGATTCTGTGGCGAGAAACATTGCATTATACAATTTTGCTATTACATCATCTGTCATGCCGTGTTTTTTCGTATTTCTTGTTGGCTGACAAACGAATGAGAAAATCCATTGTGATCCAAGAGATCACTGGAGTTTGAACATTTCAATTTATCGTGAGTCAAGAACTCTTGTTTCATATTGTACTGATAATTTTTATCCCATCCAGGGGGACGGACTCCTCTCTCCTATTTTGTATATAGTACACTCCGTCAAAAAGTATCTTTACGCTGCACTTTATTCCGAAACTAATTATAGGACAATAAAACTGTAAATGCTTGTCAAAGTAGAAATGTGTTCTCAAAAGTGCATGTAATATTTTCTTGCAAAGGGTCGTCTACATATTTAGATTTACGCAAACTCATTTTTTTAAAATGGCGACACCCAATTTTTAATACATATCCAGATTTTCCAGATTAAAGTAGCACGACTAAATATAACATTTCGTATTTTTGAGTAAACTATTTATGAGTTATAACGAATTGAAATTTGGAGTTCCTAATGTTAAATGATTTTTCCCTTTTTTTCAATATATTTCAAGATAAAAAGAATGTTTAAAAATAAATATTTCTTTATAATAAAATAGTTTATAATGAAGAAAAATGTATACATTTTTTAAAAAATTAAAGCATATTTTACAATTTTTATTAATTTTTAAATTAAGAAGTTAAATATTTTTGAGTAGTAACACAAAAGTTTTTATGCTAATTAAGGGAGCCTGCGTGACCTCAAACATCATTGTGCCAGATTTTAAACATTTCCTTCAAGTAGTTTTTAAGATATGTAGCGATAACCAGAATAGCGTTCAGAATAGCACAATTTTTGCTTTCTTTTCTTCGGGTGGGGGCTTATCTCAACTTTATAAAAGAATTTTCTTCCAGGAAAAATTCCACGAACTGAAACGGAGAACAAAGAATGGCTTCAAATGTTGCTTTAGAATAAAATTTTTTTTGGTTTTGAAATAAATACAAAATTGAGAATAAGCTATTAGACAAATCGATCAGAACATTTAGAATCAAACAGATTCTTCCCTGTTTACATTTTAAACGAAGTAACGTATGAAACACCAAAATGAAAAATGGCAGCCGATTACGGTTGTAGAAATGTTTTGCGAGATTTTCAATTGATATAATTTCAAAGAAACAAAAGTCTGTATAAGTGTACATTTATACAGTATTAAATGATGGATGAATAAAACATTATTCAATGAAATAAAATAGCACTACTTTTTTATGGATAATGCAGCACCATTAAGCTTTCACAAAATGCCGTGTGTTAGAAATGAAACGAAAGCTTAAATAAATTAATTGTTTTAATTTAAGTCATTTCATGGTAAAAAGCTATTAAGTTTTTAAAAAATTATTAAAAATTCTCACAAATAATTTTCAATATCGTTTGATAGAATTTCTTTTTGGAAAATCGATTGCTATCGTTCTGCTGCATTACATTGTTTTTGTTTCATTTATAAAAGAATATTGCAGAAAATAAGCTTTTGTTTTTCGATTTTCAGCTGGTCCAGAAATATTTCAGCTCAAGCTTGCTTTATTCAATACTAGCAGTACGTTCACGGCGTTACCCGTTTCATAATGTAACTCCCCATTTGATACTGGTGGATTTCATTTAGATCCTTTTCTCCACTGATGAGTTCAAACACTGCCGTGTCGGATCCAGTTTTGACATATCTAACAACATACTTAATATACTTCACAGAATTGCAATACGCGCACGGTGTTGCTCGTGGAATGCTTTTTAATCGGTAACTAAGTGTTTGAACTCACCAGTGCTAGCAGCACGAGCCCGTTTTATAACAACTTCAACAAAATAGAAAAAAAAGTCCAGGAAGACATAAAATAAAAACTTAGAAACGAAATCAAAACTCACACATATAAATATATATATAATTATTGATTTCTCCCGCTTATTTTCTTCGCAGTAACGACATTAAGAGAAGATAAATATAAAAAAAGCAACAATGAAATTATTAAGTTTGTGCAAACGATTCTATTAGAATTCAAACGTAGTAAAAAAAATCTAGATTTTCGGTACAGTTGGTTTGCCCGCTAAAATGGAGTAATAATTCAGTTAGGCTGAAACAATAAAATCTTCGGATCCTGTTTCAAATAGTTAATAGGTAACATTAAATATTTTGATTTAAAACCACCCAACGAAATGATCTAAAACTGAGGTTAAATTACCAAATAAACCAATATTTTTGAATTTTTTTTTTAGGATTTATAAGAATGATTCCTGTAAACCACGTAAAATGTAAAAGAATGACAACCGAATTAAATTTTGAATGATTTCAAGTGGATGAAAACACCTTAAAAGATAAAGAAAAACATAATTTGTTTGATATTCGTCTATGGATTGGATGGACCGCGCACACCGCCAAGATAATCGCTGGATCTTATTTCTGCTTCTTCTAGTACAGCCTGCCCTTGTTTTCTACGTTGCCATGTCTCGTTTCCATTGTTAAAAGTGTAGTACTTTGGTATTTCATAGTGCAATAAGGTGTGTGCAAACTCATCTTGGATGCAAAGTCTGAAGAAAGATGTCAGTGTCACTTCCTCAGGTGCTTCGGCACGTAAAGCAGCATTTCTTGTCGTGAAGTAAACTTTCTGACAGTTTTGAAGGTGGACGTTTAGATGAATCACGGTGGGGTGTAGCTCGTGAATCGGGATGTCATTAAATAACACACACAAAATATTCTCACAAGCATTGCTTTTATATTGAAGCATTATTATTGCATTATTTTTATATTGAAACAACACCTTAGCACAGAAGCTTTTCTTGTATATTTCCGATTATTTTGAACTGATTTTATAGAATAATACCTGATGTTTAAATACCATTATCAGCCCTAATGAAATCTTTTCATTTTAAAATGATGCAAGAATTGCACAAAAAAATGATAGTTCGTTATTTTCAATAGGTCAACGGAAATAAATTTTAAAAATTTTTACAAATTTATCATATTTGATTAAAGTTCTTAAACATTTTTCAATCTTGCTTCTCATATTGAAGAATTTTGAATTGCTTATGGTGTGTGATGATTGACACGCTGTTCAGTGTTGGTTATTGTTTAAGTCAAGGAAGCATGATTTGTCGCAGAGAAAAAATTATGATTTTTTAGCTATAACCTTGTTAACAGAAGGTCACGAAGATGATTCATAGAATTGAACAAGAAAATATCTGTAGTTCTATCAAACCATTTCAAAAAATCTTACTAATCCTGGAGGATGCTGAATGTTAAACAAGAATGTAGACAGTATATTGATAATACTTGGTTCTGCAGAAAATTGATATGTGTACATGAGGTGACAATGAAACCATTGATGGGTTGTTGGGCAGAGCATAGGAACTCAATGCCCAAAATCTATGAAACTTTTATGTACTTCTGCCATTTAAAATTACATACATATAGTTCTTAGTATTAAAGCGAGGGCTCTATAAATACTCCTTCCATTTTTTTTAGCAAACTATCTATGTCGGACGGAGCGGAGTTGCTATACTTTAGGTTTCGGTCGTCTAATTTTGTGCTACATATTACACAAGACCGCACACCTCTCTCGATGATGTAGCAACATTTTAAAATAAAAAACAGTACTCTAGCTATAATACTGGAATCAAAATGGGAAATTTTATATCAGAAAACTTTTACTAAGTAACAGGTGCCTTTATAAAATTTTCCCTCTTTATTACAGAAATCAAGTAATTGTTCATTTATGATTCATTGTATCAGTGCAAAATTCAAAATATAAACCTTTGAGTTAAGAATATGCTTATGTTGTAAACTATACGTTTTGGGATATTTTTCTAGAAGAGTGGCCGCAGTACTCTGAAATATATATTTCTTTTTATCTCTTCTATCATCACTATCATCCTTCGCAGGGCATTTTACTGCAACACGAAATTATTCATTTCTCGTATGCGTCGATTTTGGAAAAAATACCGTACGAAGAAAAAAAGACCCACTCCACATTATTTTGCCGCCGTTCATCGCATATTAAAACAACAGGTACCGATTTTCAGGAAATAACGACCATGGCAGGCTTCCATGCCAAAACATTTAGGAAGGGTTAGTCAACATATTTATAATTGCACTAACTTTTAAATTTCCCATGGCAGCATACATTTTTGTTGATGGATTTCAAAACTTAATGAAAATTTATGGCAAGATAACAAATGTGATCATTCTTGGTGTATTTGTTTCGAAATTATAAGCTAATGAAATTTTGAGTTTCTAGTGTTAAAGTTAAATTTAGAATTTTTATTGATGTTTTGAGAAATAATATTGTTGCACAAAATCTTACCGTGGGTGTACGGTGTAAACAGTCCAACACGCAGGATAAAGGAGAATGAAGGTTTATTTACAAATATGCAGGAAAACACGTAGAACAGGCACAGGAAACAATAGTCCTTGCACGGATTACCAATGTAAATAGACAACAATTCACAGGTAATGACAGTTCAGCACTTTGATATCTAACAACACAAACAGTCAGCAAATAACTAGTAACGACAATAACAGCTCAGCTCACCAGCTGATTAGCTCACACAGCGGATAGAACTCCGAAGACGTTCACGCTTCAAAGCGAAGTAACCAGTCGATCAAAAGACGCTACCGTGATCCAAACACGGTCTTATATAGTCTCCCCGATAGGCCGTGACGTCACATAGAATTTTCATAAAAAACCTAGATCTCGGCCCCTAATAGAAATATCTAGAAAAGGGTTGCATTTTCGGGAATCATTTATTTGTCGCCAAGGTCGCCAAATTTCTCGCCAAGTCGCCAAAATGGTCGCCAAGTTTGTTGCCAAGGTCATGCGTGCCATAAGAGTCGCTGAGGTCACTCCATGCTTCACCTTGTAAAAGTCTCTTCCCAACCATAAGACTTGCATTGCTGGGAAGCGACTTTCCATGACTGTAACAATATAGATATTGACATAGAATTTTTTTGTTGTGATAATATGAAGTATTCTACATTTTCGGTACTTATAATTTTGATTTTATAATGATATTGAGTGCAAGGAATTTGTTTATGAAATTTGAGGGGAAAATATTTGAATAGTAACACTTAAAAATTTTAATTGTAATCGAAGCAGATACCCATTTGCTAAGTCTGTGCAAAATTTCAGCATAACGGTACAAGTAGTTTTGAAGTTTGATCAAATTTTCTATTTTCGCTGTAATACAATGCACTAAGGGGCATCATATATTTCGATAACGTTTCCAATATTAAATATAATAACTCACCACGTTATATTATAAAAATTAAAGATATATAAGTATTTAACAATTTTTATATATAATTTAAAATCTTTTAAATTAAAGTAGTACACTACTTCACTAAAATCGTTCATATACGAAGAATTAGATATTACCAATATGCCACCGACTCACAAAGAAAACCCAGAAAATAAATGGAAAACAGTGAAGGTCAGAATAAATATGAATAAGTTATTCATTTTAATGCACATAGTAAAATTTCATTAATCCAACAAATATTCTCTTTTATTCTATTACTTTCGCCGATACAAAAAAGGCTATATAAATATTTTTGCATTATTAAAATTTTAATTCTTTGTGATCAAAATTTATCCAGGCGGCAAAATTTATTCAATGTATTTATGAACATATACAAAACTGCCAGAGCTATTAGATGTCATAATTGTTGCAGAAGAAAATAAAAAACTTCTCCTTCAGTTTTCAAATGTAAGTTTTATTCGCAGAGGAGTGAAACTTTTTTTGTTTAAAATGTTAGTGTGTGAAAAATAATTACTAAATATGACTGATAGAATCAGGGGACTGTCTAAAAATTAAAATTCTTAACTTTTTCAAAAATACATTTATTGACTCAAAAATCATAAAATATAGTCCTTCCCTTTATTTAAAGCATTTTTCCAACTGGAACTATATGCCATGTTCTTACGGTTTAGAAATTAGCTATTGGACAACGATAAGAGTAGACAGCCTGCATATATAAACTTTTGATTTGGGGTAGTTTTGTGTTCTAGGGGTCATGACAGATGAAGATCTGAAGAAACTTTTCGGAAATCATGAGGACCATGGCAACAGATGGTATTTCTATGAGAAATCTACCTGAAAGAAAGCAAAACTACATCAGGTGCACAAGCAAATGTTATCAGGAAATATATACTGAAATACTAAATCTACTGAAACTGACACAAAACTTTTTCTTACTATCTAAAATTAAAGTAATAATGTTTATTTTATCATTTACGGCACCAATTTTAAATTACAACAGAATGGCTGTGAATATATTTATCAAGGCAAATTAATATAATTTGTGAAATATTAATATTTTACATAATACTTAATAAAAATATGACATACATCAAATCAGAGTAATAGTCAAAGAAAGAGAGATATTGTTTTGAATATTTTTTTCCTGAGATGAAATTTTTTTAAAAAATCTATCGAATCACAGAGCTTTTTAAATTCATTAGAAGAGTTGCTTAACATAGCAGAATTTTTCCGTAGGATAATACGCTAAAATGCTCATTGGAAGTGCGAAACAAAAGTATATTGTTTGCTGCATTTGAAATATAGTTAGTAAAAGATTCAAAAGAGATATTAAAACTCTCTAATCTCAAAGAATTCCGATTAATCTAAATGATATTAAAACTTTCAGCAGTCTTTGCTGAATAACATAAAATCCTTGTCGTGGGAACGTTTGCAGAATTCAGTCTATATTAAGTGTTCTCTTCATATTAGATCTAATGCCGGCCAAGTGGAGCTGCAATCGCCTATTAAATAAACGTTGATATCGTATCAGTCTTTGAACGAAAAATAAAAGACACACGCTACTTTACTTTTATTACGTTACACCGCTTTTATAATTAAAAGCAGCGTTTTATAAAACAATTTTTGTATTATCAGTACAATAAATTCTAGTGCCTAAATATAAATATATATAACAGTGATTCTTTAAACCAAAAGTGGTAATTTATGGAATACATTTGAATAACCATTAGTCATGTTTTGGCTACACTTGATTAAAACACAATTAATGCAAAACGATTTACCTTAAAGAATATCTTATCAGTGAGACATTATTTAAACTAGACGTTATTCAAAAGCATAAAGGCGACTAAGCGAAAAATAAAGTTAAGAAAAATACAAGCGGAATTGATTGGCACGACAAAATTAGAAATTACTGTGGTGTAGCAGTCAATTAATAATTCTTTGCTACCAATAAAATATATTTTATAATTGCTGAAAGGCCAATTAAAGGACTGATCAAAGGCCTGCCAAGGAAATGCTAACAAATAGAAAATTCTAATCTTCTTGAATTTTTAAACATGCATCTTCGAAAAGCAATCGCCGAACTGCAATTTAAATCATGTTTATTATTTATAACTATGCATGGTATTCAGTATGTTCAACCTTTATAAAATTCTATAAAATTATTTGTAAATTCAAGTTTAAAAAACAGTCATTTGTGGAAAACTCCTCATAATTTACCTTCTCTTGAAGAGCAACTGACATTCTGCTTTCTGCAATACCATTTCTTTCTAAATCTTAATGGTATTCTACTGGAATTTCTTATATAAGTTCCCCCTAATTATCTGGCTTCAAATTTATGAAATATTTATATGTTTCGCATATGCGTAATAAATGTATTTTTTACAGATACTCATATTTCTCCTGATATTCAAAGTATTTTTTTTTCTTCAAATTTTAATACAGTGCATTGCTAACATATTGTTATGTATTCTGTAAATTTCGTTTGGGTGAAAACTCTGTGGGTTATAAGCAAAAAACGTGTTAAAATTTTAGTAATTTATAAAGATTTCTAAATTAATTAAGAATTAAAAGATTTTTAAATTTTCTTCCCGAATATGCATGCTATTTATAACAAAATATATGCAAATATTGCACAGGTGGAACAAAATAATTGATGAGAGTTTTAAATGATTCTCAGACTTCTTTGAAACGGGATGAGCACAAATTATTTTCTTCGTTATCACTTTCTGGTAGGTCCCCTCGTGACTTAATCTTTACTGCAAAATGCGAGTTCTACTTCCAACGTCTTGCTGAGTGAATGTCAAGTTTAGTTGTTGCACTTCGCCGAGTAAAAGGAGGTCCAACACGTTATTACAAGACATTCCATGGCTTTTGGCACTTCAGTGTATTTTAATTAGCTAATAAACTAATTGCCAGATCTGAAGCCTAATATCTAGAGGATTTCGCCTTTAGCCCTATGTATAGGCTTGTCAGATTTCTGAAATGTTCAACCGGGACACCGGAATGCCCCCCAGAGTCGCGGGTATTCAAGTTTACACACCCTGGGTGGGTTTTTAGAGTGTTTTAGAGGGTAGTTTATTCTCAATGCTATGAATAAATGGTTGCTGATTAGGAACCTAAACTAGGGGTAATAATAAATGACACAAACATATAAATTTAAACATTTTATTTCTTACATGTTACATGTTTTGTTTCTTACTTGTCTTTATTTATAAGTTACTTAAGTAAGAAGAAACACTCTGAATGAGGAATAAAAATTTGAACAATATTTACATGTACTTTTCATTGGCTAGGACTTTTTTTAGAATGTCTTTTTTGATATGAGGAATAAAAATTTGAACAATATTTACATGTACTTTTCATTGGCTAGGACTTTTTTTAGAAAGTCTTTTTTGTTATTAATTTTGTTGTAGAAATCTTCACAAGCTAATCCGATATTAATTTTACGTGTCATAAAGCCTTTAACCGTAGATTCTTTTATCAAACCCCTCTCATCAGTTCATGCGTTGTTCATCAAAGAAAATACTCTCGCAACTGGTGCTGATGTCCCAGGTAAGCAGAAGGCACACTCGAAAATTTTGATCAGATTGGGGGCTGCTATGTGATTCTCCTTGAAGTGACCAAACAGCCTGAGCCATTTTTCTTCACTTGAAATAATCACATCTCTGGTAGCCTCTTCTTGCTTCCACTGTTCCCAATTTGACTGCAAATACTCTTTAGCAAACACAACTTCGTCAAACAGTTCATCATTGTTTATTTTCATATCGGGTACATCAAGAAGACTGCTATTAATAATTTCAGCAGAAGTTTCGGCGTTTTCCCAATCAACAGCATTTGTTTTGGTCAGATTGATCCATGCAAACTGTTCAGTTTTTCCAAAACTATTCTTCCAGAGGTCCAAGTATGCAATGCATCTTACATAAAAGCCATCAAATTCTTCTTTCACACTGTTACGGATCCTAAATAATCCTTCACAGTTAATTATTTTTAGAATTTTTTTTGGTCATCTATAATCAAATTTAATTTTTACCGGGACGTGAAGTAAACCGGCCGGGACACCGGGATTTTGTCTGAAAACCGGGACGTCTGACAAGCCTACCTATGTATACTGCGCGGGGGAAGAACATCTGGAATAAGGAAAAGAAGAGTAAGTCGTAAAATACACTAATTGTGATGAACGGATTGCGATTCACTGGATTCAAAAATTAGATAGTTTTGGCGCTTTTGAAGTGCTTCATTTGTTATTTTTGGATGGTTTCGGTAGTAAGTTTTAGTTAGCGGAACTCCCCAATCGCCGCGAAACTGAAATGTCGGCGTTTTTCTGTTTTGGCGCCACATTCATTACCAAGAAAAATTTGAAGAATCACCAAGATTTAATAAAACATCGGTAAGAGTTGGCGATTTTTGCTTGGGTTTAAAATATTTATATTTAATGAAAGACAATAGATAGAGATACATTCTATATATCATTAGATAGATGAAAGTCCAAAGTTTTATTTCATGCATTTGGATAATACCGGTAAAATTGAACATGCTTCAACACTGGTTGTTTCCACAAATTCAACAAGATCGGGATTATTTTATCTTCATGTAATACGTTTCTTTACGGAATAGGCTTTGTTTAATTACACAACTCACTGTCGCAAACAGTGATTGAGTTATGCGTGATTCTGCGTTTTTTAAATTTTGAAAATGTCGGCAGTGAACTTCTGTACCTGCCATCGAGTGGCGATGCAATAACTTATACACCGAAATCGCAACTTCTTCCTAGAGATGAAGGCACTCGCGCATTTTTTATTTAGCTATGCTACTTCACCTTTATTATTTATTTGTAATTTTATTGAATTTTTGTATTTCTTATGTTTATATTGATTGTATTTGTTGAATGTTTGTACAATGCATCACTTTTTCTTTGTACTCTTCCCCGCCGATGCTATGGGTGAGTGATGCGAGGGTAGTAAATAAATAAAAACTACTGCACCGCTCTTATTTTAAGAGCAGCGCGTTATATATGTTCAAGGTGGCCAAAAGAACAGGGACTAAGAAAATAATTTAAAATTTATATATAAATTTGTTTTATTTAGAAATAGTGGTGATAAATAAAAGTCATATGAACAAGTATTATAAAAATATGTACGACCAACGATACAACTATATTTACTTATAAAATTCATAGATTTGACTTTACTCAAATTAATAACTGCAAACAACTTTCACACATACTTGGAAATTACAAAGTATTAATATTTTTACGAACCATCAGCTAAAAATCAAAATTTTTTGGAAATGATGAAACATTATTAACTAAGGTATAAAATACATATATTAATACTAACAGTATATTATTTCCAGCTGCATTCTTAAATTTAAAAGAATTCGAGTAATTGTGCTTATACAGCAAAATAATTCTAATGTAGGAAAATAAAGATTCTTAAGTGATATATATATATATATATATATCTTGTGTATCTAAGTTTGTTTTGATATATATATATATATATATAAATTATTGCGCAACAATAATAAAACAGTTCACTTAATTTGTCTTGTTATAAATAAACTTGTGCAGACCATGATATTTAAAATATTTTTTAAAGTTATTGAAAACAATTGTTTCATACTATGAATTTTGGAAGAATCGACACTTTTTTAGATTTTAGCAATTTACCAGACTGACATAATAGTGATTCTCATGCTTCGTCGTTATCGTGAAGATCTATACCGAGTAGTTGTAGTTTATAGCTGTCTTATACATCCCCGAATGGTATGAGCTGTACTCGTTGAATGGATGCTTTTCTTTCGACGTGATCTATGCTGCTAAATGATCTCACTGTTTAGAAGCAATCCATTAAAAATGAATTTAAATGGAGAAAGTACTTCCAGCCATATATTTCATTACTCGATTATCACGAATAATAACCGCTTCAATTCCTGAATCGATTTTTCACATTCACCGGACATTAATCACAATGACTGATTAACCACATTAACCGTAACACGTATACAACACAAATCAGTTAAATTGTTTTTGTAGAAAGATTTAAAGCATACAAACAGTCTTCAGTAGGGTTATCTCAAACGAGGCCAAGGATTCTGTTGTTTTCTGCACAACAGAATCATTGCGTTCGTTCAGGAATATCTTACATGAAGATGCTTCCTGGAAGTTATCGCTTTGTGCTGACTTTTGATTTTAAATTTTAGACATTTATTTTTGAAAATATATATACATATTTATTTATTTTTAACTCTTATCTCACCACTTCCGACTATCGAAGGGCATTTTACTGCAACACATGCCATTATTCATTTCTCGTATGCGTCGATTTTGGAAAAAGGATAGTACAAAGAAAAAAAGAGCCACTCCACATTATTTTGCCGCTGTTCATCACATATGAAAACAAAAGGTACCGATTTTCAGGAAATGAAGTCCATTACATGCTTCCATGCGAAAAAAATTCATAAGGGTTCGTCGACATATTTATAATTGTGCTAACTTTTAAATTTCCCATGGCAGCATACATTTTTGTTATAGATTTCAAAACTTAATGAACATTTATGGCAAGGTAACAAATGTGATCATTCTAGGTGTATTTGTTTCGAAATTATAGGCAAATACAATTTTGAGTTCTAGAGTTAAAGTTAAATTTTGATTGATATTTTGAGAAATAGTCTAGATATTGACAAAAAATAGTTTTGTTGTGATAGTATGAAGTATTCTACATTTCCGGTACTTATAATTTTGATTTTATAATGATTTTGAGTGCAAGAAATTTTCTATGAAATTTGAGGAAAATATATTTGAATAGTAACACTTAACAATTTTAACAGTAATCGAAGCAGATGACCATTTTCTAAGCCTGTGTAAAATTTCAGCATACTCGTGCGAGTAGTTTTGAAGTTTGATTAAATTTTAAATTTTCGCTGTAATACGATTCACTAAGGGGGAATCATGTATTTCGATAAAGTTTTCACTAATAAATATAATCATTTCACTACGTAATTTTATAAAAATAAGAATTGTATAGGTGTTTAACAATATATATACGTATAATATAAATCTTATAAATTAAAGTGGTACACTGCTTCAATAAAATCGTTCATATACGAAGAATTAGATAATACCAAGATGCCATCTACTTACAAAGAAAACCCAGGAAATCAATGGGAGACAGTGAAATTCAGAATAAATCTCAAAAAGTTATTAATATTAATGCACATACTAATATTTCATTAAAGCAACGAATATTCTCTTTTATTCTATTACTATCACTGATATAAAAAAGGCTATATAAATACTTTTGCATTATTAAAATTTTAACGCTTTGTGATCAAAATTTATCCTGGCGACAAAATTTATTCAATATATTTATGAACTTATATAGAACTTTCAGAGCTATTGGATGCCACAATTTTTGCAGAAGAAAATAAAAAAAAACATTTGAAGAGAAGCTCTGTACTACATAACTTCTAAGGGCATCATGTTTTATCAATTGTAAAACGTAGATCATTACTTTGAGATTAGCATTTAAGAAGCAAAATAACTTAAAATTTTAATACTGACATTTAAATGAAAGCTGAGAATTTTCCTGTCTACATCTGGAGAACCCCTTATTTATTTAGAACACAAAATGTCGAATATCTTCCGATCCATTAATAGCCTAATATCCAAAATTTTTTTCTTGAGGTACTTTTTCAAGAGAAATTTATTTATGACATCAAAAACGGACATCGCAAGTGAAAATTTGTTATTTATTGCAATTTTAAATATGCAAATGACCCCTTTTGAAAATTTTATCCCTATAATCTTTTATTATAAATTATTTCGAAAACGATACGCGATACATACGATACCTTTATTTAAATGTGCAACGAACGAACGCAAAATAATGCTGGGTGACTCCTTCCCCCCCACCCCCACCCCGCGACTGTACCTAACCATTTTTCCTTTTAACGACTCATGAAAACAAACTAACTTAAATAGGGGACATTGACTCGGACTAGAATAAAATCCATTCTTTATTTATTGAATATCTTGCTTTTATTAAACCTGTTATCATGCCACCAACCACCACGTATCTGTTCCGGTCCTCAGCCAAAAAAATTGAAGTGAATTGTGGGAGAAACAGATGCGCGGGAGACGAGGTGGTAGGAGCCATTAATTAATTAAGTTGGGTTTCTGCACAGAGTGCGCACATTTTTGTAGGAATTCCAGAGGTGAACTCCGAGTGATTATGATGAGTTATCTTGAACGTGAAACATAATTGTACGTATGTATATAGCTCCTATTTAAATAGTACAATGCTGGCCAAATGTTAAGGACGATTTTTAAGATGCAAATAATTTGGACTTAATATGGATACAATGGTTCGTAATCAGTTGTAGATAATCGTGGGTTATACAATTGTCGGAACTCACATTTTACAGTAAAGATCACATGGCATTAAGGGGGTCGACCAGAAAGTCAGGAAGACGAAAAGTATTTTGGCCCGCACCGTTTTACCAAAAGTAGTTTAATGATTTGAAACTTCCATCAATGATTTTGTTTGATTAACACATTATTTACATACATTTTCGTAAAAATAGCAATAATATTTGGGAAAAAATAAAGTACTTAATTTCTTTAAAAAATCACAAATTTTCCAGCAAGTTTTTTGCTTATAACATGCCGAAGTATCAACTAAATTGTACGACACTTACAGAATATCTGACAATATGTAAAATATGCAGAGTATTAAAAACTTTAATTAAATACTTTAAATATTACAAGAAATATGAGTATTTGTGTTAAATAATTTTCTACTGCGCATGTGCGAAATGTAGCGTAATTTTTCTTTTAGAACTTCAGTGTCATATATAGTGGCGAATCCAGGGGGAATGGGGCTGCAGCCCCCCCCCCCAGAGCTAAGCCAAAAATCTTATTTCCAAAGATTTTATTTAAAATTACAACTATTTTTTCTTAATTCCCTTTATTAAATAATAATAATAAAGTAATAACATTGCTTTCTGTCTAGACAGGCTGGAAAATTTTCCTAATTTTCTAGTCATTCCAATTTGACTTGCGACGTTGACGCGGTCGAAGACATGTTTTGCCTATTTAATTAATTGCATTTTTATCAAATTATCGAAAGTATTGTAGAGTTTTTATTATTATTATTGACAGGTGAGTAAAGTCTGTAAATTTTAATTGATTAGGTTTACACAAGCCATGAGGTTTGACATTCATCACGACGATACAAAATGTTTAAGACATCAGCCCCCTCCCAAACGCAAAACCTGCATTCGCCACTGGTCAGATATATACGTCGACTTATATAAAAGTTTCAATACAATTCCTTTAATATTCAGAAACATCGGCATTGCAGAGAGGCGAATTTCGAAACATTATAAGATAATCTGAACGATGAGGCTCCATGCAGAAACCGGAATTTAATAAATATGAATCTTTGAATAGTTGTAATCGAAATGCTACTTAAGTTATATATTTAATTCATAACTATACACGAGTATTCAGTATATTCAACTTTTATAAAATTCAATATACTTTTTAAATTGCAATTTCTGAACTTTTAAAACTGTTACTTTTGAAAAACGAAACAGGAGACTGAAATCAATGTTGTCAAAAAAACTGAAATCAAATTGTAAATGAAATTTAATTTCGACAGAATAGATAATCAATGCAGTGATCAGCTAACGATTTTCTTACATTGCAGTTCATAACTCATTATTCATGTAAACAATTTAACAGCCAAAACTCAAAACAAAGGAAAAATATATTCTTTTGAAATATATATATAATCGATTTTTTTACACTTTAAATATTTAAATATAAATTTACATCAAATTAAAGGAGCTCAGGATGAATACGAACACATTAAAATAATTAAAAACAGTTACAGGCCATAAATTCTGCAAATGTCAACCCAATCAAACATATTTCATCTGGCCAGGTGGCGTTATGCAACCAACAGAGACGCATTTGTCAAAAATACATCTAGCTATAATGTTTCCAATAAATATGACCAACCAAGCCAGGTCATTTAATTTTCCTTCTCCACTCTCTCCATTCAGTCTGCAAAAATCTGTCAACTGACCTAGCGTCCTCTGTCACTTGTCGAACAGACGCGCAAGGAAACCACTCATAAAAATCAGCCGCTTAAATGTTTCCAACAAACAAACCACTTCAATTTAAGTTATATCCTTTTTCCCTCCTCCTCCTTTTCCCTTATGACACCTGTAAACAATTTAACTTTATTTATAACTTTCAGGTTGGCAACTTCATTATCTGCGCGCGATTGTTATGTTAAAACATGCAAATGTTTAAAAATTTAGTCAGTTACTTACTCAGTTCTTCAGTTTTGTTGTTTTGTTTTCGTATAGTTTATTCTAAGCATATTTACTTTGTAAAAATAAAAATTACTTGGAGAGCCAGGTAAAGCTCAGGTAAAGCTTTTCATACTACAGTGAAATAAATATATTGTGTTTTATTGAAATACGAGTAGTTTTCTGTGAATTCTACATTATTTCTGGCGTCGCGACAGGATATATTTGTGTATAGCAAAATGTTTCAAGCTGCAAATCTCTTTATTAAAGATGATTTGTTATTTGTTGTTGAAGAGATAGGCGAAACTTTGCCTACAAAAGCAACGATTTCAAAGTTGAAAGATATTATTTTGAAGAGTAGGAATACTCGGAGGATCCAGATTTCGTCGCATCAATTTTAATTACTGCTGTTGCTGATAGGAAGCAAAAAGAAGAAGAAAGAAAAATCAAGGAAAGAGGAGGATAAACGTCAAGAAGGGGGAAAGAAAAACTCCAAGACCAAAGACAACATGAAATGGAATTAGCAAGATTACAATTTCAAACCGTGACAGAGGATCAAAGTGAAACACAAGCGTTTGTACAAGAAGCAAGTGGCGTTAAAAAGAAATTTCACTTGCTAAAATTGGAATTTCGCCAATTTTCTGGAATTATAAAAGATTGGCTTAATTTTTGGAGTCAATTTGAAGGTATTCACAAAGATGCAGCTATAGCACCGGAAAACAAATTTCAGTACTTAGTGCGACAGTGAGCGGATCTCGAGCACGAGAGGCAGTTGAAAGTTTTCCGCCAACTGGTGCCAATTACGAAAAAGCAGTTGAAAGTTTAAAAGCTCGCTTTGGCAAAGAAGATCTTTTGGTTGAAGTTTACGTTAGAGAGCTCTTAAAATTAATCATATCAGTTCAGAAAAAGGAAAACTTTTCTATGACTTCACTGTATGACAAGCTAGAATCATATCTCAGAGCGTTGGAAACTTTAGGTGTTACGACTGATAAATGTGCAACTATATTATATCCTATGGTTGAGTCATGTTTCCCTGAAGAGTTTCTGAGAGCATGGAACAGATGCCCTAGTTCTTCCTCATCATTTGATGCTAAGGAGCGATTAACTAATCTGATTAATTTCTTCAGAACAGAAGTTGAAGGAGAGGAAAGAATTAATTTATCTATGGCAGGATTTGGTTTGAATGAGAAAAGTAGTACTCAAACTTTTAAAAAGAAACAATGGCATAACGGTCGCAACAATATTTCTACAGCAGCCAATTTGTTGACGACTTCAGTCAAAGATTCTAAACAATCTTGCGTTTTTTGCACAGGCACTCATTCTAGTGCAGACTGTTTCTCAGCTCAAAAAATGAGTTTAGCTGACAGATTAAATATTCTAAAAGAGAAAAATTGTTGCTTCGCCTGTCTGAACGTCTGTCATTCTATTCGTAAATGCCGAATATTTTTAAAATGTGTTGTATGTTGGAAAAAGCATGTACCTTTAATGTGCGAAGCAGTAGAATCCCGAAAACATGAGTCAAAGAAGGCCTAAGAAAAAGAAGCAGCAAATGAGATTAATAAGTCCAACATCAGTCTTGGTCCTAAAGTGTTTCTTCAAACTTTAAAAGTACAGATGATTTCAGATAAGAAGGAAGTTTCTGTAAGAATTATTCCAGATTTTGTGTCCCAAAGGTCGTACATTCTAAAAAGTCTTGCCGAAGAAATAGGTTACATTCCTGTAAGAAAAGAAACTCTGGTACATTCTTTATTCGGTGGAATTAAGTCTGAGAAATTTGAACACACATGTTACCAGATTAGACTAAGAAGTCTTGAGAAAAATTTCGCATGTAACTTTGAAGCATTAGATCAATTGACTATTTGCAATAATGTTACACCTGTTAATGCAGGGCCATGGATGAAAAAGCTCCAAGAAATTAACATAGTTTTGACAGATGTTGGTGAAAAGTCTCAACCAGTTCAAGTTCTTATAGGCGCTGATCTTTTAGGAAAGTTTTTAACCGGTCAGCGTAGAGTTTTATCATGTGGATTAGAGGCCATTGAGACTTTGCTTGGGTGGTTCCTGAGAACATAGTTACTTCAAGTAATGTCATGTTAGTTACTTCACTTTTCGTCAAAGAGCTCGACATTTCGGATTTATGGAAGCTAGATTCGATTGGGATTAAACATCCTATTGAGAAACTTTCAAAAAAGAACAAGAAGATTTAACCAAAGAGCATTTTCTTCAAACTGTGAGGTACAACGACAATAAATAATATGAAGTTCACCTGCCTTGGTTGGATAATTATGCACCGTTATCTGACAACTTAGAACTGGCTATAAGAAGATTGGAATCCACAACCAAGAAGCTGCTTCATGAAAATTTGTATGATGCCTATGAAGGAATATTTTTGGAATGGTTGCATGAAGGTATAATCTAACAAGTTCCAGTCGATGAAATTAACTTTTCTGAAAACTACTTACCGCACAGACCTGTCCTAAAAGAAAGCAGAACAACACCTATTAGGCCTGTATTCGATGCATCTGCTCGAATGAAGGGACATCCATCTCTAAATGAATCTCTGCACAGTGGTCCCAACTTAATTGAGCTAATTCCTGATATTCTGTTGCGATTCAGAGAATAGAAGATTGGTGTTACTGCGGATATTAGGAAAGCTTTTCTTCAAATTAGCATCTGCAAAGAAGATAGAGATTTCTTAAGATTTCTATGGTGGAAAAATAAAGATTGCCAGGAACACAAAGTTTTACGTCATGCCAGAGTGGTCTTTGGAGTTCGAAGCAGTCCTTTCTTGTTAGAAGCTGTATTAAAGTATCTTCTTGCTATCACTTGTGATGTTGAGCCCTTTGTAACAAAACGCCTTTCAAATAATTTCTATGTGGATAATATTTTAATCAGTTCTCACAATGAATCGGAATTGAAACGCTTAATTAATGTCTCAAATGAGCTTATGAAGAAAGGTGGTTTTGAACTTCAAGACTGGGTGTCCATAGTAGATGGATGCCCTTGGCTGGACGACTGTGAAATGTTTTTATTGGAGCGATTCTACAACTGTTCTTACGTGGATAACTAAAGAAGAAAACTGGTCCGTTTTCGTAAATAATAGAGTACAGGAAATACGGAAAATTGGTCAGCCTTCTGCTTGGCGTCATGTATCTGGGGTTGAAAACCGAGCCGATTTGCCCTCGAGAGGATGTAAAGCCAGTTACTTGGTCAAAACCAGATTTTGGGAGGGACCAAGATGGTCGAGTTCATTTCAAGACAAAGGAACCTCCAATGATTTTGGACTGGACGAAGACGAGATACTGAAAGAGAGAAAGAAAAGTGCAGTGTCCGCTTTAGTATCTGTAAATCAAGAGTCATCTACTGTGTGGTTCTGTCAACGTTTTTCAAAATATGAAAATATGGTAAGATTGGTCGGATGGATCACAGGTTAATCCGGAACTGAAGTTCCATAAAAGAAAACAGAAACATAGGGGAATTTACGGCAAGTGAATTTAGAAAAGAAGAGTTAATAATTTTCAGAATTGTTCACAAAGAAACGTTTCAAGAAGCAGACGACAAGAAATTAAAGTTTCTTTCTGTTTACAAAGATTAAGATGGTATTTTAAGGGTTAAAACAAATATCATCTATAGAAAAGACACTGAGAACTTTAGGAAACCCATCTTTCTCCCAGAAGAGCATGAAGTAGTGTCAAGATTGATACGTTTTCATCATGAGAAGAATTCACATTGTGGGGTTCGAACTTTGATAAATATTTTGAGAGAAACTTATTGGATTTTGAATGGAAGAAAATCTGTTAGAAGCGTTATTTCAAGTTGTGTCATCTGCAAAAGATATAGCTCTAAAAATCTCGAATGTGTGATAGCCCCCTCTGCCTGAAAATAGGGTGCGTGATGCTGCAGTTTTTCAAATCACTGATAATGACACTGCGGGGCCCTTGGTTTTGAAATGCAACCAAAATGTTTGGGTGCTGCTGTTCACCTGTGTTGTCTACAGAGCAGTTCATTTGGAACTTATGTCTGGCGTTTCTACTGAGGCTTTCCTGATGGCTCTAAGGAGGTTTATAGCAAGACGAGGCAAATGTTCCACAATTTATTGTGATAATGGTACCAACTTTGTAGGCGCTGCAAACATCCTACGTTCTCTTGAGTGGGAAAAAAGTGATCAAGTATGGAACAATTAATGCTATCGACTGGAAGTTCAACCCTCCAACTGCCGCATGGTGGGGTGGATGGTGGGAGAGACTGATCAGAATAATGAATGATCTGCTGAAAAGAGTTTGAGGTAAAGCCTACTTATCCCATGAAGAGATGATGACTGTCTTGTGCGATTGTGAAGCCATTATAAACTCCAGATCCCTCACCTACGTCTCAGAAAATGATCCAGACTTAACTCCTATTAGTCCGTCCATGTTTATACAAGACATCAGAGAGTGGGCAGTTCCAGACCTTGATGTAGCTGATCATAATAGTCTGAACAAAAGAATTAAATACAGACAAACTATTTAGAAAGACCTCCGAGATCGATTCCGGTCAGAATACTTGGGTCAGCTAGTTCAAAGAAGAACATACAAAGAATCTAGACCTATCTCTGGTGGAGATTTAGTACTTGTGGGAAGCGACAACCTCAAGAGAATTCACTGGCCTTTTGGGAAAATCATTGAGCTACTGCCTGGTAAAGACAAGGAAATAAGGTTGATTCGAGTAAAGACAGATAACTCCGTGTTGTTGCGGCCTGTTCAGAGAATATACCCATTGGAAGTTTCCTCACCTACAGAGCTACTTCTAAACTTATTCCACAGAACTCTCCAAAGACCCTGACTATAAGTGACTCTGAACGTGTAGAGGTCGAAACTAAATTAACTGGATATGGTAGGAAGATCAAAGTACCTAAAAGATTCAATTTATAAACATTTAAAAGTTTGATAACTTATTTTTTTCTATATTGGCCTGTTCATGTATATCACAAAATTGATTACGTATGTTTTGATTATATGTTATAATCAAAAGGTGGGAGGATGTAAACAATTTAACTTTATTTATAGCTTTCAGGTTGGCAACATCATTATCTGCGCGCGATTGTTATGTTAAACCATGCAAATGTTTACAAATTTAGTTAGTTACTTACTCAGTTCTTCAGTTTGTTGTTTTGTTTTCGTGCAGGTTATTCTAAGCATATTTACTTTGTAAAAATAAAAATTACTTGGAGAGCCAGGGGCTCAGGTGAAGCTTTTCCTACTACAGTGAAATAAATATATTGTGTTTTATTGAAATACAAGTAGTTTTCTGTGAATTCTACAACACCCCTTTTTAAATTTGTGTTTCTTCGTTCCCCTATATGCCCAGAAATCCCGATAACTTACAACGCTGATTGACATAGAGGGCGGTGCCTCTTCATTGTTCCGCAGCCTTGTAGAATGACTGGAGGAAAACAGAAAGTTTGGAACGTTCGCTGCCTTTCTATTGGCTTCTATTCCAGAGAACTCCCGAATGCACTCGATGCTTATCTAATTCATGTAAGCAAAAATATTACACAACGCATGGTGGACATAATAACGGTACGGGTTGAGTATCCCTCACGGGTGACGATGCCTGCATCCTTAGGGTGGGGCCGGACCATGGCCGTTGGTGCCGTTTTTCACTCCGACCTCAATATCCGAGCTGTCATTCTTCAATTGGGCGAAAACGCTGCGGCAGGGCGAGGATAACTCTCTTCGAGATGAGCTCCAATTCTATAGTGTTATTGATTAAAATGTACTTTCTGTATATATAATCACATCTGATAACGCACAGTACACACCTGATTAATGCAGAAATATTAGTATTAAGTTTTTATTCTAAGTCTATGCTGCAAAATTATTGAATTAGATGTCAACATAAAATTTTATTGAATTTTGCTGACATTTAAGTAAATGTTCTGTATTTATTTTTGAAATGCTGGAGTTCAATATCTTTGGCATTTCATCTGCAAGAATTTGTTTTCTTAATTCTTTTCGAAAAAATACGCTGCTTGATTCGATTTAAATAAAAAATGTTGATTATCAATTATAAGAAACGATTCACATTTTTCGTTGATTATAAGAAGGAAATTTCTCAACATTTTAGCATCTAAAATGAAAGCCGGTTTCCATTTTAGTTATAAGAGACCAGACCTCTTTGAATGATTTTTATTGCGGTCCTTCCTACACATTCAAATTAATCATAGAATTTTAAATGTAATATCCAAATGTCTCTTATATTTGTTAACCAATTTTTTAAGAAGCATTTAATTTTTGCCTTTTCAGATAGCACATATTATTATATCATTATTAAATACATTATATTACATATATACATTACATTACATTATAAAACATTTTTCAATTTTTAACAATTAATATATTAAATATTTATTATTATAAATATTTATTTTTTTCATTCCTGGATACCCTTAAGTACACTATGTGGTCAAAAGTATCCGGACACTTTCAGATTTTCACATATCAACTGCCCTTGAACTTCCGCCATATCAAGAATTGACTCTAACTCATATTTTGCAGTGAAGATTCGGTCACGAGCGCATTTCTGGGACCGACCAGAATCTGATGAAGGAAAAAAAACTGTGCTCACCCCGTTCCACAGAAAGCTGATACTTATTAACAAATTGCGTGAATGGTTTGTTTAATATGTAAATTGCTTACATGCATTTTCGTTAACATAGCAGGTATATTCTGGAAGATATAAAGGTTTTCTTAAAAAAATTCCTAATTTTTCCCTCATTTTTTTTGCTTATAAAATGTGGAGTTTTCTACCAAATTGTACAAAACTTACAGAAAATTGACGATATAATAGAGATGCATTGTGTAAAACTTTGGAATAAATACTTTGATTATTAAAGAAAATATGAGTATTCGTAGTAAATAATTTTTTACTGCGCATGTGCGAGACGTAGCGTAATGTTTCTTTCATAATTTCAAAGCCAGATATGTAGGGCAACTTAAATAAAATTTCCGGTCGAGTACCATTAAAATTTAGAAAGATATCGGCATTACAGTGAGCAGAATTTCTGCTTTCCTCTGAGAGAAAATAATTGACGAAGGTTTTTCAAGATATTGATATTTTTTAAACTTGAATTTTTGAATAATTACATAGAATTTAATAATGTGCTGAATACCCAGGCATATATAAAAATAAAATTCATAATTTAAATTACTGTTCGACGATTACTATCCATTGATTCAAGTTTTAAAAATATCAATTAGGGGTAATTTTGTTTCTCTTCATTTTGCTTCTCTTAGAAAGTAGCAGAAATTCTTGAAGCTTGTGAATGCCATGACTCGAAAACGCAGTTCGTTATATGAATGAGATTTGGTACGTGATCTTCTACTCATAGTTGCAGATCTGCATCAAATTTTGGTTTCAATCAGTCGAAAATAAGAAGTCCAAAATGCATGCTCGGCTTTCTACATCATATTACGGAACACAAAACGCGCCATATTTTTTCATGACATGCAAAGGTCGGAAGCGGAAGGATGAGACACTCCATTGTGTATGCAACCCTTTAGCCTTGCCAAGATCTTGTATTCCGAGAGCAATAAAAGTCTGAGGAGTCTTGGCGGTCCCGCCCTGTCCAAGATTCGCAGTTTTTATGACACTTTCATTAGGATGTATACGAAAACGTCTAGGGGAGAGCACTCCTGCTGGTTTACATCTTAAACAATTTTTTTAGTGTTGTTTCCTATGCAAAATTTTAATTTACAACTTTTTCGCATTCAAACACTTGAAACTGAGCTTCAATTTATCGACATTTTTTAGATACAAATTATAAGTTCAATAATAGAACAAAAGTTCTTTACTCACAAAAAAGCACTATAACCTGCATTGTTCAAACTCTAATGCTCGCTTGGAGTAGAGAGAAATCACCTATTGATTCATCAGCCATTAAAAAAATTTAAAAATAGAACAAAGCAGGTGATGTCATAGCAAAAATGTGTAATACGATATTTTTGTCAAACAATCCTTCATATAGATTAGTTTTTTCACATAAATCCATTCTTGGGTAAAATGACCCATTGCGGATCTTAGGGCAAATTGCGTATATTTCTGTGAAAAAATAAACAAGAGAGAATTTAATATTAAGAAACAAATTCGATATATTTTTCATTAAAAGTAATAAAGGCAGATGATGATGTGATAATGTTATTTTTAAGAACTTTTACCAAAAATTTTAAAACATGTCATATAACCCATCGTGGTAGGTTTAGTGTTAAATGAGAAGGACTTCCTTTCTAACAATTCTTATTTAATGTTTAGATTCATTAATGATCTTATTGTATTTAATAGAGATCTAGTACATAAACCAGAATTGAATATTTTTATCCTGATTATTTAAAACTAATTAAGACTAATAATAATGAATTAACAGCAGAATTTCTTGATTTAGAATTAAAAATTTTAGATGGAAAAATTAAGACTGATATATATGATAAAAGAAATACGTTTGACTTGGATATTAATAGATTTCCTTTCTGGAATAGTATTCTTAGCAAGTCAGTTTTTAGAAACTTAGTAGTTAACTATATCATTAGAAATAATAGACTATTTACAGTTAACAATAATATAATTCAAAACATTACACATTTTTTAAAGAGTGCTATATTGTTTGGAATCCCGAAAACATTTTGATTTTCATATATTGATAGGAGATACTTAAGTTAATTAGAATAAAAATATATATTTATTTGGGTAAAAAAATTTAATTTTTCTCTATTAGAGATGTGTTTCTAAGAATTTTACTGCTAAGATTATGTTTACATTTTTAGTTAGTATATTCTAGTTCGTTTGAAATAATTCAATTTCCCGAATATAGGTGGCGCCACGAAATTTTTAAATTTTTTCTCTCTAAAATCGTTACATATAAATAATTAAATATTTATCGTGTTTTTTATAAAATTTAGGTTTGTAAATTATTCTCTAGAATTTTAACCTATATATGTGATATTCCGTACGATTAAACAGAATGCCCACGGAGGAGTTATCTTTAAGGAGTAAGTGGATCGGAATTAAGTCTAGGGGATTTATTAGGGTTTCAGTCACATTAATTTTAAAACAAAATATTATATAAAATAAACGAGGAGACTTCAATTTACTAAACACAAAATATTTATTTAAACACTATAGGGAGAATTTACAGGGGAAAAATATGTACAAAGAAAGATAACAAAGAGTTTAATGATATACATGAAGACATGTTCTTGCGCGGGATAGATTAAAATTGAGGTAGAAGTTAATGTGTTAAAATAATTACGGTATTAGAGAGATACAGCCAGAAGGAGAAGTTAAATGGGATATAGTTACCACAACATGATAATCGGGTGACTTAACAGCGCCGAAACAGAATTAAGCTTACATTCTGATAAAAGAGATAAGAGGGATTACGAGAGAGAGTTGCGGAATTGTCCGCTGCCTACTGCTCGCTGGTTTTGTGGGGGGGGGAAAGAGGGCGCTGTTCGTGACGTATCATGAGCAGGACTCGTTCCATCTATCGCAAAAATGTGATCTAGCTTTACAATCTTATTTACGCAGTGATTAAATTATGCTTATTAGTAATATCTTACATATATGGCATTTTAATAAAACTTAAGACCTATTATTAATTTTCAAGAATATGAATATATTTATGCGAACTATGCATTGAATCTTTAAGAGTGGCTTATAGCGGATGGATACGTTGTTGGCGGTAAAACGAATTTCTCACTCTAATTCCTTGTTAATATATTTATATCATAGATGTAGAATTAATTGATTTAGTGCAATTTAGAATAATGTGCAATATTTTAAGCTTGTTAATAAATTTTAGATATTTTTATGGTAGTATGTAATTTCGGGTTAAGACTCTTTACCCTCTTTCTTCTGCATATTTAGGGTAATTTACCCTTTTATGTTTTCAACAACTGATCTCATTGATGGTTTTGCGCAAATAAAATCAAGATTTTAAAATGACAGCTCCTCTAAAGTCGAGCTGATCACTTAAATTGTTGAAAACTCCATATTTGGATTGTCTTTCCCAATTATTAATTTAGTCTTAACAGTAACAGAATTAATATGATGTGTTCAAAAACTTTCTATAGGTATTTTAGGCATTAATTTACTAATTTTGATTAATGGATAATTTAAATTTAGATTAAATCAATAATAATCAGTTTAATTTAGTAATCAGTTAAAATTCTTAAATGGATGTCTGATGTGTTTGTTGATTTGCTCGTGAATAAGTGTGTTATTATATATATATTTAAAAAGAAGCAAAACATAATAGGAGAACAATAAAATAAAATAAAATAAAATAACAAACTTCCATATCAAATTCGAAAAGATATGAAAAACGAATGGAAAGTATATCCGAGTAAAGATAAAAATGCGAAAAGTAACCGATAGAAAAAATATATCGCATACGCAATGAATGCGCTAAAAGCTGCAATTACAAAGGCGCTGTCGTAGATAGAGTACAGATCTTGAAATGAGAGTATAAATCGTAAGATGAAAAACGCATTGAAGCACAATAACGTTTCTTCAGGGGATGAACTTATTGTGAGTTGCTAAAATATAAAAGGTTTGCTATTTTCTTGCAATCAATTATGCCATGAGGCCTAAAACACTGATTTTCATCCCTAATGTCAAACCAAAAACAGAGAGGGGAGTTTTGAATATTTAAAACCAAAAGAACGATTTCATATAACATAGAGCAAAGTAAGCATAAATTTTACTTACCAGAGGGTTGGATGTCGACGTGGCGGTGTTTGGGGAGGGTTATGCTGCAGACCGGAGTTGAAGGGGTGTTAACAGATTATCGAGTTACAAGTTTCGCGCTTAACTTTGGCTGTTGCCAGGAAAGTGTAGTATGTTGGTAACTATAAAAATTAAATAGAAAAGCGATAGAGATAGAAAGCGTAGAGAAATAGCGAAAGAAAAAAGTAAAATTTGAAAACCAGTAAAAAATATCTAAAAGATGCGTTTTCGAAGTAAAACATCAGACCTTATCGACTTGAGTGACCCTACTGCAAAGATTATACTTCGCTTCGACATCGCTCTGATAAGCAATCCTTTACTTATATCTTATATCCATTAATCACAGTTTCGTAGAGTGAGGAAGGAATTTTATTAATGTTGAGGCTATTTCTTAAGAGCATTTATTTGCTTTTTGGAAGAATTAGTGTTATTGCATATTCTGTTGATTCTTAAAAGTTGATTGATAATTGTGTCTTTGTATATTTTATATCAGGTATTAGAGTTCCTATAAATAAATTTATTAATGAGAAATTTGAATTCGCTTCGCTTGTCGTGAATGTCAATTTTTAAGTCGTTTTGGTAGTCTAAGCATAAATCAAGAAAAATGGCTGGTGATTGTTTGCTGCTGTTTTGAATCACTTTGAGTTCTTCTGGGTAGATGGTATTGCTAATAGAGCTGAAGTCTTGAAAGTTAAAAATTATTAGATCGTCAATTTATCGGAACGCAGCGTGGAGATTTAAAACAAAAGTCATTTCGAAGAAATGAAGAAAGATGTTGGCTAGTAAAGATGTGAAATTTGTTCCTTGTGGGAAGTCATTTATTTGTTAGAAAATATTTTCTCCGTTAAAGATAAAATTATTGAATATGCAGTAGTTGATGAGGTCTTTCCAGAAAGTTAGTGGGATTTTAAAAAGATTTTTAAGATCATAGAAATAGATCATTAATACCTCTTGCAATTTATTTATTGGAATACTTGAGGAAAGATGTTGAAAGTCGTAGGTTTCTATTGTATCAAATTTGTTATTATTAAGGAATTCAATTACTTTGTTATCGTTTTTGATAATCCAGGTGAAATTTTCTTGCTCGATATGATTTAGAATGATATTAAGTTGTTTTGAAAAAAATATTCCAAAATTGTTCATGTAGGTGTTATTGCCGCACGTTAAGTATCTGAATTTAATTGGCTGTTTATGAAATTTTGGATAGATAACAATATATGATAGGTTATTATTTTTATTATGGCATTTAATTTTTTGGTTAAGGGCTGAATTTTTTTTCTTAAGAGTGATAATATTTGATTTATCGAGTTCAGAAATTTCTGATCATTTTAATTCCTTTTCTAAAATTTCGAGATAGAATTTTTTGCAGATAATTGCATAGTTGTCGGCCGCTTTATCAATGGGGGTTATAATGAATTGTTCTTGCAGATCTTTCATATTATCCTTACTATTTCGGTAGTCATATGTTTCGTTATTAAGACTGTCATTTTTGTAATTGTTTTTATGAACTGTTTAAAGTTGAAGTATATTGACCATTTCAATTCGGTGAAGAATTATAATGGAATATCAAACTTGGCGGAAAGTTTTAGGGAAAAATTATACAAATATTTAGATAAATTTTGGATTGGATAATTCAATTGGTTTTTCTAACAAAAAATTGAAATCTTATTAATTTATGTTGTACATATCAGGAGATACTTTCTCCCTTCAATCTCACTTTTTAGGGGATTGCTCAAATTGAGCGAGCTTAATCGACAGCATAGATCATGCCTAAAGACAAGCTTCAGTTTCACAATCTGGTTGATAAACGAGCACAGCGCAGAATGTCGAGGGATGTATAAGTCAACTATAAACACCCTCTATTCGGTCTAGATCTTCACAATAACAAAGCAGCAATATGCTCACAATTATATGAAGCTGGTAAATTACTCAAACCTAAAAATATATTTTAATTCATCCATAAATCCTCGCATAAAACAATTATGTTCATTAACTTTCGATAATATTTTATATATCAAGTTTGCTCGAGTGTATATGTAACAAGACAAATTAAACACATATTTCTGCTTTTTCTTTCGCAATTATTGATGCATATTCTGAAAATATTTCATAGAAATTTTTATTTTCCTATATTATTATTTTTTGCAACCTAAGCACATTTACTCAAAATTTGTAATGTAAGAATACAGCTACAAATAATAAATTACTAAGTATTTTTTTAGTTATTTATTACATTAGCGTAAAAATTTCGACATTTTCAGTACATTTTGAGCAGATGGTTCGTAATAATATTAGAAATTTAAATAGGAAAGATATTTATATTTTTTAATTTGTGTAAAGTCATTTCTAAGAATGTTATAAGTAAAATTAGGTATATTCTTGGACTTTCTTATGTAGGTAATACTTATTCAAATTTATTTTATCAATCACCACTATTTATAAAGAAAATAATTTTATATATAATTTTTTAAATTTATGGCATAAGCAACCTCTATTTCTTGATGCTTTATGTATATAAAACACTGCTCTTAAAAAATAAGAGTGGTATGTTATACTTAAACAATAAACAGTTCAGATACCTTCATCCCCAGAAAGTAGCTGCGGTTTCAATTCCATATTTTGTTAATGATTGCAGCGCCATGGCAAGTACAGAAACTCACTGCCGCTGTGCTCATGATTAAATGGTGAGCATAGAATCAAGCCGAACTCCATTACTTTTCACAGCAGTATGTTGTGTAACTAAGCAATGGCTATTAACTTAGTCGAATTGGACTTTGAGATAAAAAGAAACAAAGGAATTCATAGCTCTAGCCCGAAACATCGTAGCATGATAATGTGATCGTGATAAATATCGTAATTTATTTTATCGTTTGCATTTGTTTAGTAATCTATAGCCATTGATTCTAAATCATGTTTACAAGTTCATAAATTTACTAGAAAATATACACCATGCAAAATACTTCAAATTAAATTGGAAACAAAACAACGTTATAAATTCATGGAAGTTAAATATTTTTGGGACGTAGATTTACTAATTGTTTGAATCAAACATTATAAGCTAATCTCGCGCTGAGCATCTGCGTTTCGTTATTCGTACATCATGTATTTTCCACAGAGAAGAAGAATCAGGTCTCACTCCGCAATTTGTTCAGCGCCCCCACTCGCCATTAAACGAAACTTGCTACTTTCATTCCCGCCTTTTCAAATGGAATTCCGAAGCTGGCGTCATGTTTTGTAACGTTGTGTTGTGTGCGAAGAACTTTTTTTTAAGAACAGGTAAGTTTAATTTGTGTTTCTCAACTTATATGAAAGGCGATTCGCATTGATGAAATATTTGTAACATTATTTTCCCTTTAATAAATAAAATAATGAAGTTCTGTTTTCTTCATGCAACTGCCGTAGACTTTTAAAATGCTCATCCATATTGAATAATACTGCTGGTTATGTATGCAATATACCTTAAAATTTTCTGTACTTTTAAAGATTTATTGCTGAATAATATGACCTGAGATTAAAAATAACCTCAAAAATACCAATCCTAATTTGACTATTATTGTCAAAATATTAATTGTTATCTGTTACAATAATTTCCAAGCTGTAATTCTATGGAATTTTACAGTTATGAATATTGTTTTTATTTGTGTTCAAAGTTAGCAAAGCAATTTTGAGATGTGTATGAAGTATACTTAGTTATATCCTACACAAAGCTTTCTAAGTTAAAATGTATGTAATAATATGTTTTTGATTATATTGCAGATATTAAAATGAAGTTTTCTAGCATTTTAGATTATTTTGATTTTGAAAAGTTTCTTTGTGATATTTAAGTTAAAAATTGTCTGTTGTGAAATGCAATTAAATGAAAGAGCTGATTAAGAATCTGTAGTCTGGTTAATGTTACACTAGTTTATTATTACAATGTTGTATTTGATTTATCATTACAAAATTGCACTAATTTGGTACTATAAGTATGTGCATATTATAAATTAACCAGTATCTTTATATAGCATCTTATTTCTGCTAATTTAAATTCCATTTTATTTAGATTTTTCTAATTTTTATTAACATTTAATTATGGAAAGATTTTCCTGATGAAAATTAAATTTTTCATACTCGTTTGTGTAAATAAAATAAAGGAAGTTTACCTAGTAAGCATATTAGCTAAAATTTTATTTAGAATATTAATATATGTTGATTTTTTTAATTATTACAACTTGACACAAGAAGTTAATTTGTCATTATATATATAATTTTTTATTACATATAATACAATGTTACACTAATTTTTTTAGCTACTATAAGTTTGTAGAATTTTATAAATAAATCTTATATAACTTATTTCTGCGAATTTCAATTCCATTTTCAGATGATTCTTCTGTTTTTTCATTAATATTAATTTTTAATGTAGGGATTTCTCAGATAAAATTAAACTTTTCATGCTCTTTGTATAAATATAATAAAGGAAGTTTAACTATATAAATAAGCATATTAGCTAGCATTTTATTTAAAATATCAAAATTTTTTATCTGTTTTAATTATCACAACTTGACACAAGAAAGTTAATTACTTTGTTTAAAACTTAGAATTCTAATTATTAGTTCTTGATTAGATACCCTCTTAAGTGAATATTTCATTCATATTAATGCATGTAAATTGAGCAGTATTTTTATAAATTGAAATTTATTTGTATAAATGGATTCTAGTAGACTTTGTTTGTCCTTTCAGGCAATTTGTGATTTTTGCATCCCGCTGTTTCTGGAGGATTAACTGGATAGAGGAATAAAGCTTATCTACATCATCATGATTTCTCTATTTTATTGCTCAGGGAACACGTGCTAATGTCTTCACAATTCATTTGTATTTATGCACAGTATAGTTCACTTCATGACTCAAATCAACACAACCAACCTATATTTACTCTTCCATATATCTTTTCAAAGTTTCTGTTCTACATTAAATTTTGAATAATAAAAAGAAAGTTATACTCTCTGATCTGAGAATGTTGTAGAACTTTGTCTTAAAAGTTTAAATAAGAATTCATATTGACACTTATATACAATATATTTATTTATATTTACCTTGTATGATTCTGTTGATCATAGTTTGAATAGATGCTTTAAGAATGCAGCAATTCTCTACTGAATTTGAGGAAATAAAATTTTGATTTTCTTTGTTGTATCTAAGTTGTCATTACAACCTTATGCAGTCATATTATATTTTGACATAGTTTTCTTTTTCTGCAATTATTTTTTACAAATGTCAGAATGATGGTGCATAAACCCTAAATAACTTCAGGTCCTTTCTTAAAAAAATTATGTTATAACCCTGGAGACTGAAGAAAATGATATTATATATAAGATATATATTTCAGATAAAATATATTTCAGGTTATTTTGCTTAAAAAATTTTCCTCTCATGAATGTAAAAATTTACTCATAAATGATTCTAAACTTTAGATAATCATACTTTTTTCTTTTTTAAAGAATATGGTTTTAATAAATTAATAATTTAGTGGATTTAGCAATTTAGTGGAATAGTGAAATGTATTTTTATAGTTAGTATTTTAATCTGTTTATAGTGTTAAGTATTTTTTTAATAGTCACCTAGACACGAAGAATTAAGATCAGTATCAAAGTTATGAAAGATGTGAAATCAAAGAAGTTGAAATATGTTTTGCCCATTTGTAATTTTTATGATATTTTTATGTTTAAGCCTGCATATATTTTTCAAACAAGGAAATTCTGCCTATAATATATAATTAAAATATCACAATTAAACATTTTTCCTATGGTGTGCAGAATGAGCGAAGTTTTATGGGTGTTTTTTAACTCCTGGTAGAAGTATCCTAAGCGTAAAGGGTCATTCCATTATGCCCGGCTCATGGTTTTTTTTTGCGCGCCCTTATATTGAATATTTTTATACTATATATAATAAATCACTTTTGTGCATTAGAAATTGTGAACTCGCAGTGTTTGTTAGAAATGTTATGTAATTCATTGTTCTCATTCAATAAAAATATTGTATATACCTTATTTTGAGTTATTTGCATTTATTATAACATTGTGTTGCAAAACTCTATAAAGATATTTCATTTGTTTTATAAGTTGAAAAAATTCGGAAAAATTAACTTTAGAAATTAATTTTCTGTATGGAAATTACATTCTATAAATTTTTGTATATTAAAAAAATAATTTCTTGTTGAAGACTTAATATATTCTGGAAGGGGGAGATGGTTTAATATTAATTTAATAAAAAAAATAGTTACCTGCATAGGTTTAAAAAAAACATTAATTTTCTTTATGGATATTAAATTCTATCAATTTTAGTATCTTGATTAATAATGTATGTGAATTTAAAAATTAATTTATTGTTGAAGTTTTAATATATTCTGAAAGAAATGGTATATTAACTTTAACAACAAAAATTAATTTCCTCCATTTTTAAAAAAAATTATGATCTGAAAGACCTTTTCTCGATGAAGAATAAATGAAATTTAATAATTTGAAAAATACTTTGTACTTATTAAATTATGCATCCATATGTTATAAATGTGGTACTCTACAAGAGACGAATAAATTGTTTTTAATGTTCCAGATTTCTTTTTAATTTCTGTATTAAAGAATAGGTGAATTTAGTGAGAAAAAATGTCAGAACAATGTATCAAAAGAAATTAGTTGTTAAATTTAATAATCGTCAAAGGCAAGTTAAAAATGCAGAAAAACAAAGTACTGTTTACAACGATAGGGATTGGTTTCGTTTCTATTCGCGTAATAGTGGCGTATACCGTTTAGTTCTTTGAATAGCGAGTGGTGGCGTACTGTCTATGTGAAAGCAATGTTAAAAAAGTTGCCATTAGGGCCTATGGGAGTGAGACCTCTGATTCTTCTTCTCTGTGGTATTTTCAGCCAAATTGGTGCATTCTGGCTCCTGATGCTTCAGCTCGCCGAAATTTCAGCGAGCATCAACTATCGACAAGAAAGAAGTTGAGCCGCTCTGGTAATTCGGCGCTCCAAGACAATTCGCCAGGACAAAAAAGTCACCAAGTTGTTTTGCGTTTAACGAAAAAAAAACCCAATATGCAATGTTGACAATAGGAAGTTCCATGATGTCCACCAAGATTTTCTGTTCCCTGACATAACCATTTAAACTATTTAGACTCTAACCTGATGTTATTTGGATCGTCTAAGCCTATGATCTTCATTTCTAATCTATCTCTTTAGAATAATATCATCCAAAGTTTCCTTATAAATTAAAAAATACTGTGAATTCTACGTCTTTAACACACTGTTTTCATAATTGAAGGAATATAGCAGCGGGCTATGCATTTGAAGTTATGACTAACAGAGAGGAGGCTACCGGTTCCGTTTGTAAACAAGTAGATTGTTACTATCGGCCAAAGAGAATTTAACCTCTGTTTTGCGCTGCCACTTTAGCGTTTTATATATAGAGATACTTTGAGATGGAAACCCACAACGTAATAGACTACTAAGCCCTTCAATATAGAATGAATGGTAAAACTCTATTGCATCAGCCGTTTCATAATAAATTTCGTAAAACTTATTAAATGATAAATTTGCACGAAATTAATTTGGTATAACTGAAAAGCTAATTTTAAAATTTCAAAGTGGTGTAAACTTAGTTCTTGAGAAAAAATATGTTTAGGAGTTTTTGAATTAAAACATTAACATTTCGATTAATATCTAATAATTTAAAAACAGAATTAAAATATTGAAAAAAGTAGTCTCAATCTATAAGATCGTAAGACAACAAGTAAACCACACAAGAAGTAACTACGCGACAAATTCGATAGTTTTAGGTCTTACGCTCAGACTTTTAGAGAGTTTTGATGATTTTTGCATCACTCATCATATAATCTACAGATAGTGAGCCAGCCTAAAAACTAAATCACGTTAAACTGCTTAACGATATATTTATTGCTTTTCAATTGTTGATTTCGAAGTAGTAGAAGTTGAAAAATCCCTTTTTTGCGTTTAAATTAAAGGTTAGAGCATGAAAAAGCTAAAAATAACACTCTGTAGGGATCATGAAAACATATAAAATAAGCAATCGATTATTAAGACACTTTAATTAGTTCAGGAGTAAATAAAAAACTCGAATTATGAAAAGTATATTAATTTTTTAAAATTTGGTTCACAGTTTTGCAATTCCTTTAAAGTGCATGTTATACAGAATGTAATATCCGATTGAAACGTCAGGCTGATATGAGCATTATTTTTGAAAATTAAAAAAGTTTTCGAGAGTAAATAAATAAAGGGTTGACAAAAATGACTATAAGTTCGTTTCTATTTACCCGAATTAGCGGAACGAATAAAAATCCCTCACTAAAGGTGTTCTGAAGCATATATTGGATGTTGTCCGAGTACCGGCCCCGATGGGCGTTACCTCCAGTTTTGGCAAAACTTCAAGCAGCATGGGGTTGAAATACCTGCCTTCAACTGATGTTAGACATGACTGTGGATGTGGTGAAAAGGGCTCTAAGCACATACCGACAATTAGCTTTTCAATCGTGTATGAGGCAGATGAAAATAGTCACTTTTCTTCTTTGCTTGTTGCAATTTTAAGCTTTTCTCTAATTTCAATTAAATTTGGGTATTCACTAAAATAAATTTAATTAGTTTCAAAGCATTAAATGCTTCCTTTGAATCTCCAAATTCGACGAAATTATTGCTTTCATTTACGGTGTTTTCCCACAGAAAAAATAATAATTAGCACTTAATTTTACCCATAAATGGCATTGTGTCTGAAAACCAGCAAAAAAACCCTCCTATAAATCCATCATAAGTTCCACTACTTATTTATGTGTTTTGTTTACATATGAAATTTTCAGAATTTTTCTCAGGGTTTTCTCAGGACTGCTCACGAAAAGGCTTTTTTTCCTAGATGGTAGTTTGAAACCAGATATATGAAGAAAGCCCAAAGGAGGATTCGTACAAAGTTAAAATAAAAATTAACTAAGAAGAGCATCTTGAATTTGCTAAGGAATATTTTTAAAAACTGGAAGCGTTTTCGCAAGGAGAAAAAACCGGCCGTGTTGAACATATCTAGAAAATATGTTCAACATATTCAACAAGCGTTTACTTCCAAACGAATACCATCATCTTGGAGATTACCTATTCCGCATACATCAATGAATTGAATTCTACGTAAAGCACTAAACTCTCATGAACGCAAAATGTAAAGATTTAAAGCAAGATGGCAAGTCTCTTAGTTTGAAATTTACATTGAGATGCTTGAATGTATACATTCAGATAATTAAGACTCATTCTTAAGCTTCTTGAGAAATCTCATATTCTTTTTACAGGCAAAGCAACCTTTCAGTTTCCTAGAAAGGTAAATAAGCACAACGTGAGAATTTAGGGATCGACTAACCCACATGAAGTTTCTGGTATAATCCGCGATAGAAAAAACTTAATGTGCGGTGCAGTTCGTGTAATTTTCCATTATTTTTCGTTGAATCTACAGTCACAAATGCGGTTTATCTGGATATGTTCCAAATGTTTGGTGTCATTTGCATCTAAACTTTATTTGGCAACAGGGTGGTGCACCTTAACATTGGAGAAAAATTGTAAAAGACTATATGAATGATGAATTTCCTGGCCGATGGATCGGAGATCGTCCATTGTTTTGACCATCTCGTTTCCCAGACATAACCCATCTTGACTTTTCCCTTTTTGGTTCTGTCAAAGGCAAAGTATATGCTTCCTCTTTCATTGAAAACACGAAGCACACACACAACACAATTTCTTCTACAATAAAAGCTAGCTGTCAGTGGATTGAATTAGAGTATCGTTTGGATGTAGTTCGTGAAACAAAAGGCGTCTCTAGTGAAATATTGTAGTGGTTACATAATGTTTGGTAAGTGGTTGTGATGAAATAATTTCTCTGTATGTACTTATCTTGAGTTTTTATACCGTATTTTAGGTATGGTGCCATCTATGAGGAAAATTAGGAACTCTTTATTAAAAAAAATTTACACCACGAGAATAGTTTTAATGCAAACCGCACTCGTCTACGCCAATTGCTTGGATTTTTATTTAAGTCTTAAGTGTGTCAAGGACTTTTGGTATACTCGGTATAAAGACGAACCAATCAAGCTTGAAATTTTGTCATGTTACTATGTTTCAAAATATAAATTAGAATCTCCTTTATAGATTTTTTCCTGAAAATGCACCAAAAAATAAAACCTTTGAGTGGGTCACATGATTTGTCGGCACTTCATTCAAAACATTTAAATTCAATTAGAGCTTAATTCAATTGTTTAATGTAATTTTTTCTAAATTTAAATGTAACCATCTTTCCTGAAGTACAACCACATAGAAAACATATAAAATTGGCTCCTAGTCCTGAGAAAAACAAACCGTTTAGGACAGATTTCACAAGCCAAGTCCATCACAGTTAAAGTCAAGACTGGAAGGAATCCCAGAACAGGTGCGAGTGTTCCGAAAGTTACCAACAGAAACAATACTTTCAGAGTAGAAATTTTATTCGTTTCGTAAATTCGGACAGATATTAAAGTACATATGTAGTATATATAGTACCAAAATCAAATCACATAGTTTTGGAGAGTTTGTATATATGTTAGTGAAAGACTCCCGTTGAAGGCGCTGAAAGTCCCCTATGTTAAGGGGAGAACTCACATCGCCATCTTCACTTTCATTCCCTTTTTCTAATTTTTCATGAATATCCTGACAACTATGCAATTTGCAAAGTTTATATTATACACGAAATTAAAGAGAGTAAAATTTCCTGCAAATAAATTTAATTCTAGCTTTGATTAGTTACTGAGATTATTGGTCTCCAATTGGATAAATTTGTAAAATATTGATAGTCGACGCATTTTCTTGAGGTGATCGAAATGCCGCTATAGGGAAAGCTAGCAAAGGCGTGAGGATGCTAGCGACTATACATTGTATTCTACGTTGAAGACGTGTTTATTTGCAGGATATAATTAACCCTCCCAGTGGCGCAATGGAATTAACGAACTATTAACTGAAAATTTGAAAATTATAAAATAAAGGAATGTCACGGAGCTAAAGCAAGTGTAGACTAATTAAAAGCGATTCTAGGGTAATGAGCAATTTCTACGATAAGACCGACTTACAACATTCAGGAAAAAAGCTCTTATTGAAAAATAATGTTTTTTTCGCACCCTCGTGATTTCAATATATCAATGAAAGCAATTATAGGGGTCAATTCTAGTACCCCCGGTTGGGTTGGGAGACGTCACTTTTTCCGTTGTTAACGGCCGGGAAAAGTGACGTC
>BGPR01002571.1:44796-64556 GCA_013235015.1 Araneus ventricosus | reverse complement strand
GCTGAGAAGTTATAAATGCCATGAATTTATAAATACGTTATAACTTAATGCCGTTTCATCAAAATTGTTAAATTCGATGAATTTCACTAGCAGAGAGTATGTTTATAGGTCCGTCAGCATGAATATGAAAACACTAACTCAAAATCACAAAACGCTAATTAGATAAAAATTGTTTTATGATTTTACTATTTGTTCTGTAAACAGTATCCCTAGCGACAAAAAAGGAAAAACCGTAACATCTGCTCTTTATTGCGGAAATTGTTTTAAAGGTTGAGCCTGAATTTTTTTTCGAATTCCAATTTTTACACAAGTTTCTGCTTTTATCGTATTTAGAAAATTAAAATTATATATCTCTCCATCACCAAAATATCTCAAATCTTTTAATAGTGCCCAAACATTGGAGAGTTATGACTACCACCAACTTGAAACGGGGCCAAAAAAAAAATGAAAATCCTTACACATTAATCGTTTTTAATATTTAACATCAAGGAACTTCATGCAAAATTCGAAGAAAATCCAACAACGCATTTGGTCCTGTTGACGTAACAAACTTTAAAGCAAATTTACAGCAAATAAAAGCAAATTTACATGCAAACAGATGGAATGCCGAACGGTGGAGTTGAAAACAGGAAGTCTCTTCTCTCGGCCAATTATAGATCTCGGCAAAAGTTTCAAAAAAATCCGCCAACCCATCTCATCACAAAATTATAGATGTGAATTAGAATTTGATTCAATTCTGTTAAAATGTAAACAGTCTGATTGTTTGGTCAGTCTCTCTGCATACTAGTAGTGTCGTGTAAACCACGTATTTAAAAATTTAGGATATGCTTTTCACTGTAGTCTTTAAAGGTTTAGCCAATTTTTTCGACTGCGAATACACACGCCTCTGCTTTTATCTGTATTCACATAATTACAATTCAATGTCTGCTTTATCAGTATTTAAAAAATCACAATTAAATGAATCGCCATAATTAAAATGATTCAAATGTTTTAAAGGCGCCGATCTTGCCATTGATTAGCCAAACATTATAATCATCAAAACGGCCACCATCTTAAAAAGGAATAAAAAATTAAACATTCTTACACATACATTCTTTTAGATCTCTTCAGGGCACTTTCATACCAAATTCGAAGAAAATCGAGCTATGCGGTTTGGTGTGACTGTATAAAAACAAGTAATAATAAAAACGTATACAATTTTCATTCTGTGCCGTCAAAGAAGAGAGATCCTCAGTGCATTCTCGATTCTTTTTGTTAAACGACGAATCTAAGCACAAAACGCACCATTTTGTGGAAATATACGAGAAAGTGAAGAGAACACACACACTGGCCCTCATTTTGAATTCGAGATTGTCGTAGATTTGAATTCTTGAATTGTAGAGTAGAAAAGATGTTCGAACCTTCAGTCCGAAACTCCGTAGCATGGTAGTGTTTTAGGCATGATTCGTCTGTCTTCATATTACATTTTAAAATTATATAGTATACAGCAGCTATAGCATGCACACAAATTATGTATTTAATATTCTTACTTATTTGTGTTTAAAGGCAATAGGCGCCATGAAAAGTATTGTTGTAAAATACATTTACATACAATTAAAATATTTCTTAAAATTCAGGAAAAAAAGTGCGAAAATAAAACAGGGATCATTCAGAAGCTAATTTTTAGAAGTTTAAAGTGGTTCAATAATATTTTATTCTCTGAAGTTATCGAGGAAAGAAAATAACAATTCGATTAACTTTTAATTAGTTAAAAATTATTTCAAGTTTTCAGAAACCTTTTAACATTATTACCAAATTCCAACTACCGCAAATTAATTACCTACCTAATTTGGTAGCTCGATGTCCAACGACGAGCCCTGTTCAGTATTTTCAATGATTGTTTCAACACTCATGTCAAATAACGCATTACGCAATTTACTGATAGTATGGCAGCCCATACACATTTCAAATTCATTTAAGGTATGTGCCTACCTTCGGAGCACTTTTTTTGAAAAAAAGGAATTTTTTATTCAACACTTATGTTTTCATTTATAATGGTGTATAAAACTGTTAATTCAAATGCCATTTTAATGAACAAATTTTTTATTTTCCAAATTTTGATCATTTTTGGTCAAAATTTAGTAAAAATTGATGTTTACGCCAAACTTCCTATAACAAATTCTAATGCATGTATTTCCCTTTTTCTTTCAATAATATATTTGGTATACAATTACCTGTGTTATGAAGCAGAATGTTTAGAGTACCTCTTAAAGTTACTGAGATATACCAAAGTTTGTGTACGCAACAGCTTTTTCCACAAAAAACTATCACTTTTTCAAATGAAAACAGCTCTAAAATAAATAATTATGCACTTTAAGCTATATTTGAGGTTCATAACATACCTAGAGATGTATAGAACACCGTGATTAAATTTTATTTGAATATCTTAAAAACTTTTTAAGAAATGAGATTTTTCGTAATCCAAAAAAATGAAAATGGCTATTTTCCAGAAAACGCAAATGAAGATTTTAAAGTCGCACAAAAAATTATATACATATTTTAACAACTTAAAATTCACAGTATTTGTAAGTTAAGCCTTCTTTGACTTAAATTTAAATCAAAATTAATTAAAAATTAACTTTACAATTTTTTTCTTGATAATTTTGTTTTTGGTTCGACTTGTCGCTTCGATTTCTTAATTCTCTCAATATCAATTTCTATGTAGTTTTTTTTAATAATTTCTGGTTCAAGTTTGACATTAAGATGGTTAAATACAATCATCAGCCTTATATCGCCTGAATTGAATAATTAAACTGCTATTTTACTACCTAATAACAGTGTTTGGAGGGAGCGAAAGTTTCCTTAGGTAAAATATCCCGTAACTAGAGAAACAGTTGCCAGATACGCCTAGAAGAATAATAAAAAATAAATAAAACTGAATTCTATATTTAAAAAGTAAATTGTACATTCACATTGTCTAAGAGTAAAGAAATAGCTGTTTAGATGTGTTTTTTGCATTTCTATGGCTTAGTTTCGGTTTCGAAAATTTCACTTCTGGTTCATAATTTAGGCAATAACTTTGCTTCTAAAAGAGAAACTAAAGTAAACCATTTTTGGAATCCTAAATGTATGGGCTTTAATACAAAGTAATAAAAAAATTTCGAAAATTTTCATAAAAACGTCGATTTTAGGGTAGGCACATTTAATCGCTGTGGCGATTTTTCTTTCATGTGAAAACTACTAAAATATCTGGGATTGGTGGAATGTCTCTTAGAGAATGTGCAGTCGCGGAAAAATAAGGAATCCACCCAGCATTATTCCGAGGCTAATCATTTTATCTTAAAACAAAAGCTACCAATTTTCAGGAAATAACGTCTACTAATATATTTCATGTCTGAAAAGTTCAAAAGAGGTCATCTACATATTTATAATTGCACTAATTTCAAAATTTCCAAAGGAAAAACATATTTTCCTTAATATATTTCGAATCTACATAAAACCGTATTCTGGAATGCTAAGTTTCATCATCCCAACAGTTTTGGTTTCGGAATTATAAGCAAATGAAATCTTGAGTTTCTAATGTTAAATTAAACTTTTGCATTTTTATTGATATCTTGAGAAATAATGTAATTATTTACCTATTTTTTTTATGCAGTAATATGAATTATTCTGCACATTTTATAATTTTCTTTTTATTTTAAAATAATTTTAAGTTTTGAAACTTTTGAACCCCTTAAGGGACTTTCACCCTTAGAATCTTTTAGTATACGTTATTTCCTGTAAAACGGTATCTTTAGTTTCAAGAAGCAATGATTAGCTGCGGAATAATGCTGAATGGATCCTTTTATTTTTTTTCCCACGACTGTACGGTGGAGAATTATTTTTTACGATTTCTCTCGAAAATGGAGGGTGATGTGGGGCAGGCGACCTATGAAATAAAAATTCTGGAAATCGGCCGAGGAAACTGGACTTCTGATTTTGCCAATTATTTTAAATATATAGGTTTATTTAAAAAATGTACCTAGAAAAATGAAAAGAATTAATGTAAAATATATTTAAAAACATTTTTAGAAATGTGTTAAAGTTGGATAAAAAGGTTGTATGGAAATAAAAATGTTATTAATGAAAAGCTAATTTTTTTTGCTCTAAAACGATGTAAGAAAGTTTTGCATCTATCGTATGCTTTCAAGTTATTGAGAAAAAGCTTTAAAATTTCGATGAAGTTTTATTAATCAAAAATATAATTAAAATTTAGAAAAACTCTTTTTTAGTGAGCTAATATTACCTAAAAATAACTGCGTGCGAAATTCGGTAGATCTAGATCCAAGGTGTTCCTTGTTGATATTATTGAACGATTTGTGCATCACGCATGTCACATAACGCATTTTGCAATGAACTGATAGTATGCCAGCCCATACACATGTTAACATCATTTAATTGATGTGGCGATTTTTCTCTAAGGTGAAAACTCGACATTAGAATGTCCCTCTGTTAAATGCTGGAAAATAACTCTCTATTTTATTTTATTTTATTTATTTGGCTGAAGTCTAGCCACAATGGGGTATTCTTTCGTAATTAGCTCGTGTATCGATTTTTTTCAAAATGATAAATGAATTTAAAAGCAAGTTACACTGAAAATAGTTTTGAAAACATAAAAATTATATGTATTTTTCAGAGTCATTTGGAGCAAGTTCGTAATGATTACTTTGACGAACACGAAATTTCAAAAGACATACCTCTTAATGCCAGAGACGGATGCATCATTCCAACACAGGATTACCAAATGAAGAATAAATGAGACAAGAAAAGTATACATCGCAAAAACCTGCTTTCTTTCTATCACTAGTGAGACCTCGGTGGCCTAGTATTAAGGTCTCTGTTTTGAGATCGGAAGCCTCCCGGCTCGAAACCCGAATCCACTGAAGATCCGCCGTGTATTTGACCTGTTGCACGCTAATTCATACGTACGGGCCAAACGCCCTCCCTTTGGTGAGGAGCGGAGGCTTGGAGAGGGGGTACAGGCCAGGTGTCGTCCCCGTCACCTGACCGAGGTTCAAAATTATGATGTACGTCCCAAAACAGCCCTCGTGTTGCTTCAAAACGGGAAGTTATTATACCTAAACTAAACTATTCTACAACTATTGGTAATTCTCTTTCTAACTTTCACAGCATGGCGCGTTCTGTTGATTTCTCCGTATAGAAGAGAGAGTCTGTTTTTCCCTGAAGTATAACCGACGCCCGCAATTAGTCAAGTGGCATATATTGGCACAATATGGCCCGTTTTGTGCTGCTTAGTACAATGAAGAAAACCGATCATTCGTTTGGACGTCTTCCTTTCGACCTATTGGATCCAACATTCGACATATATTTGCATTTTAAATACAAAACCACGTACCAAATTTCATTTATCTAAGTCGTTGCGTTTCTGAATTTTCGCATTTTCATGCAAGAACGCATGGGGTCCTGTAAGAGGAAACTAGGTAAAAGAAAAGTTGCACCAAATAAAACGTACAATGCAGGTTGAATGGAACTAAATTTTCAATAGCTCAATATCAGAGCTGAAGAAACACTAGAAGTCGCACGCAACATAACAGATGCGACGGCTAGTAGGACGCAATTAATTGCAAGAAATATTTATTTCTGCATACCTGACCTACCTTTAAGGTTTGTGACAATGAATGGCAATCTTCTCCTTATTTATTTTTTATGAATATTTTTTTATTTACATTTTAATATTCATTGATTTGCTTTTCCTGTTTATAGGTTAATAATAGTAAAATAAGAATTTTGTTTTGAAAGTCAACTGTAACTAAACTCGACTCGTAACATTATGTAACCTTGCTTCTGTTTATTGGAGTTGATTTGATTATGGATTTGGTTTTTGAGTTTTAATGGACATCTAATTTTCCGATTTTTTTAAGTCAGTGTCTTATTTTTTACTTTTATTTTGTACTTTTAACTCTGTGTTTTATTTGTTCTGTATTGAAATTATATGATTCCGTGAATTATCCGTAGGATAATAGGTTAAAATGTCATAGGAAGTGCGACACAAAAATATACTATTTGCTACTTTTTTTTAATCATAGTTAGTAAAAGTTTCATAAGAGATATTAAAACTTTCTGATGTCAAAGAATCTCGATAAATCTAATTGATATCAAAACATTCAGTAATCTTTGAGGAATAACTTAAAATCCTTGTCGCGGGAACGTTTGCAAAATTCAGACTTAATTAAGTGATGTCTTCAAATTATGTCTACTACCGGTCAGGTGGAGCTGCAATCGCTTAATAAATAAACGTTGATATCGTAGCTTCTTTCTATGAGGAAAAAAAAAGATACACTGTATTAATTAAAAACAGCGTTTCATAAAATTATTGCTGCAAAACCAACTCAATGCAAATTGAAAAATGTAAGTATATATAGTAATAATTCTTTAAATTAAAAGTGGTTAATTTTGGAATACATTTGAATAACCATTTGTCATGTTTTGATTACACCTGATTAAAACGCAATTAGTCCAAAACGATTTACCTTAAAGAATTTGTAATAAGTGAGAAATTATTAATCCAGTCTTTATTCAAAAGATTAAAGGCTTCTACTAAACAAAAAATATAAGTAATTACGGCGGTGTAGCAGTTAATTACTAATTCGATGATACCAATAAAATATATTTTGCAATTGCGGAACGGACAATTAAGGGACTGCTCAAATGCCTGCCAATTGGAATTAATGCGGACGAGATTCAGGAAATGCTAACAAATAGAAAAATTGAATCTTCTTGTATTTTTAAACCTGAATCTTCGAATAGTAATCATTGAATCGCACAGGTGTGGCGCCAAAGGGGGGTCAGGGAATAGTATTCGCCGAACTGCAATTTAAATTATGTATATTATTTGTAAGTATGTATGGTATTCAGCATGTTCAACTTTTATAAAATTCAATAAAATTATTTGTAAATTCAAGTTTAGAAAACAGTCATTTGTGGAAAAATCCTCATCATTTACCTTTTCTTGAAGAGCAACTGAAATTCTGCTCTCTGCAATGCAATTTCTTTCAAAATCTTAATAGTATTCTCCTGTAATTTTTATATAAGCTGCCCTACTTATCTGGCTTCAAATTTATCAAATAAAATTATACTATGTTTCTCGTATGCGTAATAAAAGTATTTTTTTCGCACTCTCATATTTCATCTAATATTCAAATTATTTTCTTCAAATTTTAACACAGTGCCTCGCTAACATATTGTTACGTATTGTATAAATTTCGTTTGGCTAAAAGATCTGTAGGTTATAAGCAAAAAACATGTTGAAAAATTTGGGATTTTTAAAGAAAACCTTTATATCTTCCCGAATATGCATGTTATTTTTAAAAGAATATGTGGAAATTTTGCACAAGTGAAAGAAAAACATTGATGCAAGTTTTAAATCATTACCAGACTTCTGTGAAACGGGATGACCATAAAACCATTTTCTTTTTTTTTTTTTTATCATTTTCTGATCGGTCCCCATGTTACTTAACCTTCTCTGTAAAATGCGAGTTCTATTTCCAAAGTCTTGTTGAGTGAATGTCAGGTCGGGTTTCTTCACTTCGCCAAGCAAAAGGATGTCCCACACGTTATTACAAGACATCCCATGAGTTTTGGCACTTCAGCGTATTTTAATTAGATAATTAACCAATGTTAGAACTGCCAGATCTGGAGCCTAATATCTGAGAGATGTCGCCTTTATATGGTGATTATAATTAAAGTTCAACTTTCAAAAAGCTATAAAAAAGAACTATTGTCAGAATGACGAGATATTTTATCTATTTATATACTTTAAGAAGGGGAGAAAAGAATAGCACAAGAAGAAAATAGTTCAAAAATTTAGCAATAGATGGTGCTTTACACGTCATAAAGAACGTCACGTAGAAGGGTTTGGGTACCAGTGACATTTTCAACCCAATACGAGGGCAGTTTAAACTAACCTTGCTGTTTAATGTGCATAATTGTAAAGGATTAGTTTTTAAAGGTCAGTTTAACTGAAAGACATCAATGAATAAAACAATGACTTCCAAGTCATTCGACAGTTTTGGTACTCTTAATTAAAAGTCATCCTACCACGACAGGCTCAAGAAATGTTCAATAAGCTGCCCACTGTTTTCTGTCACAAATTCAAATCGAGAAATAGCATGATCCACAACACATCGGAGTGTACCTGTGCTGGTGTTGTGAATGTGTTGCGCAATGCATGTCTTCGGCTTAGTTAAGTTTTCAATCGGACCACTGCACACATTGTTTTCCATCAAAAAACTAGAACCAAACCAAACACAATGCTTCAGATAACCCTACAGCCAGAAATCACAAGGTTTAAGATCAGGTTATCTTGGCGATCAGTTTGTTCAAAAATGACGGCTGATAATTCTATGAATTCCGACTTCCATGTTTAGAAGGCGCTTTACAGGATTTGCAATGTGTGGAGAAGCACCGTCTTGCACGAAAATTGTACTACACACACATGCACGCTGTTAAATTGCTGGAATAGCATGGTTGCGCAAAAGAGATTCAAAGCGTATACCATTGATGGTACAGGTAACATGAACAGGCATATTTTCGACGGCCAACCCAAAAACTTAAGCGTAATGAATATCTCGTTTTGCATTTTAACATGATAATGTTTTTATTCAGGCTTACTATCTGTAAATTATGTGATGAGTGATGCAAAAATCATCAAAACTCTCTACAAGGCAGAGCGTAAGACAGAGATCTTTCAAATTTGGTACGTAGATACTTCTTGAGTAGAAGATAGGATTGCAGACTAAGACTACTTTTTCGAAATTTTAATTCAATTTTTAAATTATTAGATATTAATCGAGATTTTAAAGTTTCATCTCGATAAAATTAGAGCATCTTTTCGCACTAATGTATATTTATACCACTCATCCAAAATGCATCTTTAAAATAAATTTTCAGAAATTCATTATGAAACGGCTGATGCAATAGAGTTTCACCATTCATTCATTATTGAAATGCTCTGTAGTGAGTTTACTTGTGGATTCGCCTCTCAATGTATAATGTTTAATTAAAAAATTTAGTAAATCTACATATAAAATACTGAACTTTCAAAACTTACTAGCTTAGTTTTGTTTCAAATTTAATTGGAAATATCTTGCATGTGTATATTTTTAAATAATTTTATGAATTTTCAAAAAAGACTTGGACTCGAAGGACAAATATTACTATAAAACCGCCGACTATGAAAAGAATTATGATATTGAACACAATCACATTATCATGCTACGATATTTCGGTCTCGACTTCTGAATTCCTTCTTGCACAAAGATCAATTCAACTGTTCTAATAGGTTTTGTTTAATTATAAAGCACATAGTCGCAAACAGTGATAGAATTATGCTTGATTCTTCGATCATTTTTAAATTATGAGGAAGTTTGCAGTGAACTTCTGTATTTGCCATCAACTGGCGCTGCAATAACGTATCAATTAATGAAAAAAATCGCAGATTCTTTCCAGAAATAAATCCACTCTCACATTTTATTGCTTTGTTATTCTGCACCGCTCTTAGATTTTACAAGCAGCGCTTCAAACTTAAATAAGTATTGTAAAGCATGAAAAAGATATGTGGTTAATACTTTTTAAATCTTTTTAAAAAACACTTTCCTTTAGAACTAGTGGTAATACATTGAATTCAATTTGTTAAATATTTTCAAAATCAGTACATCCAACGATATGATTCTTTTAACTTTTAATAATAATAGAAATTATTTTGCATATATTCTGCAAACAACTTTCATACTCGAAATTTGCATTTGATATTTTTACGAACCAACTGCTGAAAATCAAAACATTCTGGAAACGAAGAAAACTTTTACTCTGATGTATAAGGTATATATATTAATACTTTCTAATTTATTATTTGCATCTGCATTATTCAATTACAAAGAATTTGTGTAAATTTGTTTAGGCTGTAAAAGAATCCCAATGCAGGAAAATAGAAATTTTTAAGAAATATATTTTAAATATCTACGCAACAGAAACGAAAAGTACATATACTTAATTTGTATTGTTATAAATACGCTTGTGGTAAACATGATATTTAAAATATTTTAAAAAGTTAAAGAAAAACCAATTCTTTAATACGAGGAATTTTGAATTAATTCAAATAATTTTTAGGTTTTAGTCATTTACCAGACAGACATAATTTTGAGTTTCATGCTACCTCATTATTGTGAAGATTTATATCGAGTAGTTCGAGTTTATTGGTGACTTATACATCTCCAGAAGCCATGCGTTATACTCGTTTATCAACTTGATGTGTGAAATCGATGCTTCTCTTTCGACGTGATCTATGCTGCCGACTGAGCTCACTCAATAGAAGCAATCCGCTAAAAAGTGAGATTGAATGGAGAGACTGTCTCCTGCCATATATGTGATTATTAGGTTATTACGAATTATAACCGCTTAAAGTGATAAATCGATTCCTCACATTGACCAGTAATTATTCATAATAACCGAATAATCCAATTAACAGTAACATATGTATGCAACACAAATTAGGTATCTTTTAATTTTTTGTAGAAAGACCAAAACCATAGAAACGATCTTCAGTAGGGTTATATTGAACGAGGGCAAGGATTCTGGTGTTTTCTGCACAACGGAATCTTTGCGTTTGTTAGTCCCCATGGTTGTTGAAGCATTTGTGACATAGAAGAAAAGCCGACATAAAAGAAATCAGGTTCCAGGTCTTGAAGCCACTTAATGACTATTTCCTGAACTTCAGCTTCGCTTCTGAAATAGTGACCTACCAAGTTCTTCTTAAACGGTCCTGAGAGTTGAAAATCACTTAGTGCGAGATCTGGGCTGTGATGTACGTGCTTGGTCGCCCTCATCTTTGCTCATCTTGCAAATCTGTGCTGCCTAGTTCAAATTCCCTGCACCAAATCCATACCTGTTTTCGTGACATTTCATTTGCTCCGTAAACTTCCTCTAGTTGTAGATGAATTTCAGCTGGCGTTGTTTTCTTTAAACGCAAAAACCTCATTACACTTTGCACTTCAATAGCCGACCACTTATCCGTCAGCGCCGGTATTTTCTAACAGAGATTTCGGAGCGCTGCGGCACAACTACCTTCATCTACCGTTGGCACTTGAATGCTGTGATTGTCTATTCTATTTGGACACAGAATTGAATTCGCATGGGGAATTTTTTCAGCTGTGAGAGCTCTTGTTACCTTACTTTTGCATCCACCCACCCACACACCTATATATATATCTATATCTATATCTATATATATATATATATATATATATATATATATATATATAGATAGAATATTCAAATGTTCAAAATCACAAAACTCTAGCACACTAGGAAGTAATTGAAATACTGATTACAAAATATTCCATGTAAACATACATTGCAAAACAAGTAAATATAACACTAAATGTACCACGGATCAAATAACCCTTCAAAAAAATTTTGTCATAAGTTCTTTAAAAAAAACAGTATCACATCACCATTTGCCTTTATTACTTTTTTTGTAAATATATTGTATTTTTCTTTACTTACTCCTCTCTTATTAATATTTTTACCCAGAAATATACTTAATTTTGTCTAAATACCATAGCTAGGTCATTCGACCCATGGAAGGATTTATATGAAATCATGAATTTATAACAGTGATTGTATGGTAAAAACATTGCATTTCACATTTTTGCTACTACATAATTTGTTTTGCTGAATTTTTTTCATACTTTTGGTTGGCTGACGAACGAATGAGAAATTCCATTGCATTCCAAGAGATCATTGGAGTTTGAACATTTCAGGTTATAGTGATGTTTACTGAGTCAAGAACTCTTGTTTCATTATTGTATTGATAATTTTTATCCCAACCACGGGGGTTGTCTCCTGTACACTTTCTTGTATATAGTGCAGTCCGTCGAAGAAGCATCCAAAAGCTGCAGTTATTTCCGAAACTATTTATCTCACAATAAAACTGTTAATGTGAATGTCTGTTACTATCTCTGTCTCTATAAGTGTGTTTAATATATTTTCACGCAAGAGGTCTTCTACATATTTAGATTTACATAAACTCAATTTTTTGAAAAGGCAACACCCGATTGAGAATACATATCAAGATTCTCCGGATTAAATTAGAACGAATAAATATAACTTTTCGTATTTTCGAGTAAGCGGTCGATGAGTTATGATAAATTTGAATTTGGAATTCCCAATGTTAAATGACTATTCCCGTTTTTTCAAGATATAATGAATATTTAAAAATAATTAGTTTAAAAAAATTTAAATGCTTAATAATGAAGAAAAAGCTTATTCCTTTTTTTCATAAAATGAAAGTAAATTTTACAAAGATACCTTTCATTGATTTAGTCATCGCTTTCATACTAACTTGCTTTGTAGCGATATTAAATACATTATGTGTGTATATTGTTGCATTCACTTTCACATAAGTTTGTAATGAACGTGGAGAGAATGAGGCTCAGTGATTCTAGTTTATTTTTCACGACTTACACCAGAAATTCAGCTGTCTAATCCGCATTGAGAGTTGAAGAAATTCAGCACCATATCATAAATTTTCCAAGATATCAGTTGTCTATCCTTGTATATCTCTTTAATCCAATACTTTTCTCTCAACTTATATTCGCACATAACAGTTCTGAATAGAGATTCTCTTACAGAACTACTAAATGATCCCTCTCACTTAAATGTGCATAAAAAACCCCTTAATTATAAAATAACACGTGGTTGCTTCTAGAGCTTTGAAATTATTCTAAATAGCCTCCCCACTGACAATAAGAGTGTTTTCTACTTGATTATTTTTCTTAGCGTATCTTTCTTCTTTTCATTTCTCTTTGCATTTCATTTGAAATTTCGACTTTTCTAATAGTTCAGTCTACAGTGTTTAAGGTAATAACTGAGACTGAGAAAAAAGGAGTAGCTGCGACGCGATGAATTTTGATCTTACCTCCGGCTTTGGGACCAGAAAATAATTTTAATATCGTTTCAAAACGTGAAATAAAATAACAAAGTAACATACCCTCATTAGGTGAATTTTATTAAATTTAACAACAGGCTACTGCAAATTTTAAAAAGTATTTTTAAGGTTTATTAATTTATACCTTCGGTTACTTTTTTGTTACAATCAAAGTCATTTACAATCTTATAAAAAAACACCGTTTTATAAGACAATTTATTTCCGAAGTCCTAAAATAACCTCCCACCTTCTACAGACATAATTATCAAATGCATATGCTTATCTTAATTTCTAAAATTTAAATAAAAATAAATACGTTACCATTAACGCGGTGTTTCTTGGTTATCATAAAAATATTTTTAGATAACTGAAAGAAGATATATCGACATTGTTCAGGCAGAAGCCACTAAGTCTACAAAAACCTTTTGACAGACCACTGAAGTCAATCAGAATTTGCAATAATTTATATTGTGATAGAAACCTGTTATCTAAACATTAGTAAGCCAATCGTAGGAGCTAGATATCTGCAAAATAACTTCTACAATTCATCATAACGACTCAAAATTAATTAAGTTTAAACCGAACCAATCTTGAAGCTATAGCTTTGGACTTAGTTATTTCTGCCTGAACGACGAAGAACTCATGAAGGATTATAACATATCCTAAAAGAGCGTTACTTGATATTAAGCAAAATCATACCCAAAGGCATAACATTTTGCTTTTTCTATGTATATTTACTTCTGAGTGAAGTAACTTTAAAAAGGTGGAAGCAATTGTATATGAAACAATAAATACACTCGGATGAGAGGTTGCAAATAGTCAGAATAATGAGACAATGAAAACGAGTTCTACATTTTATATGGAGAAACTTACGCATTTGTTTTCGATGGACTTTTCATTCTATTAAAACACTACATAAAAACCTTTAACAATTTTAAAACTTTTTCTAACCTACTGGACCAAACCTGTGAACTGCACTGCGCATCTTAATAAAGCAAAATGTCATTTCATACACTAAAACCTCGTCTGCATAGCAGGCAGTTTAAGAACGTTATGGTACTATGCTACCCTTACGGAACGAGTTGCTTTCCGCTTTAAGTTCCATAGCATTTTATATGCCGCACAGCGTAATGAAATCTATTAACAATGAAAGAAACTGCTGCCTTGAGCTCATAGTAAGCGCATAAATGTGGAGTGTGTTGTGGCTTTGAGGCCTTGTCTTGAAGCATTTTAGCCGCTCACCTCGAAGAGGTTGCGGCGTAATAAAATCAATTTTGTGCTTGATGCTACGGTAAAAGAAGCAAAATTAATTATTTGCAAAATATTAATTTTTACTAATAAAGTGGTGGTGGTGATAAAAGCTTTTTCATAAATTAATTTGGTATTAAAATTTAAAACTTCTGAGATCAATAAAGAAATATACTATTTTCATTTAACGGATTACGTCTGGATAATGTGTAAATCAAAAAGCTGAATTACATTGTTTCGTTGTAAGCTGTCGAAGAATTTTAAAAAATGGGCCACCTTGTGCAGGGTTGAGGAAAGTAAAGGTTATAATAGAACACACAGACTGCTCTACCGAAAGTAGAAAAAAGCGATTATTTTAAAAGTCTGTTTCTAATTATAAGCAGCTAGTATTATGAATGTTTTCTTATGATTTACAAAATCATGCACCATTATTCAAAACAAATTTCCAAATATGAACTATATAATGCCGATTATGGGTATTAGGATGGGTCTTCAATGGAAAAAGAAAGATTTCAAAAAAAATTCAGATTTCTGTTCCTCGTAGCAAGAAAAGAGAGACAAACAGTCGTGGATTAAAGTCTAGGTGCACCCGGGGCCCCTAAACAGTGGCGTAATGTGGGTAAATGGCGCCCGGGTCATAGTGAGATTTCTCTCTGTCATCATCAGTGGTGATACTAAAATAGCAGATTAACACTACTTTTTCAAAATTTTTAATTATATATTTAATTTATTAGATAACAAACGAAATTTTAATGTTTTATCTCAATAATTTCAGAGCATATTTCCGAACAAAATGTATATTTACGCCACTCGTGTAAATAAATCTTTAAATAAATTTTACGAAATTTATTGTCAAACGACTCATGCAACTGACTTTTACCAATCATTCGTTATTGAAATGCTTAGTATTCTGTTTAATTGTGGGGTCGCCACTCAAAGCATAATGTTTAATTCAAAAATTTAGTAAATCTACATTCCAAATATACCTAACTTTCAAGACTTGCTAGCGTAGTTTTGTTTCAAATTTAAATGGAAATATCTTGCATGTTGTATATTTTCAAATAATTTTATGAATTTGTTAACATGATTTAGAATCGACTACCATATATTATTATAAAAACGTAGATTTTAAAATAAATTATGATATGAACACTATCACATTATCATGCTACGATATTTAGGGCTAAAATTTTAAATTCCTCTGTTTTCTTCTAGTTCAAAGACCAATTCTACTGGACTAATAGGCTTTGTTTAGTTACACAACACACTATCGCAAACAGTGATGGAGTTATGCCTGATGCCGTGTTCATCTTATGTTATGAGAACGTCGACAGTAGACTTCAGTACCAGCCATCGAGCATAACATATCAAATACAGAACTGAAATCGCAGCTTCTTTCCAGACACGAGATTAGTCGCACTTTTTTTTATTTTCTTATACTACAACACCGCTCTTACTTTTTAAGATCAGTGCTTTATCTATGTTTCAGAAAGTGAATTTCATAATATCTTTGGTTGATTAATTATTGATATAAAATACTCTTTTCTTTAGAAATAGTGGTAATTCATTTAACTGAATATTATCAACATAAGTACGTCCAACGATACAACTATATTTACTTGTAACATTTATAGAAATGACTTTGCTCAAATTTATTAGTGCAAACAAGTTTCATACTTAAATTTTACAAAGTACTGATATTTTTACCAACCATCTGCTAAAATTCAAAATGTTCTGTAAACGATGAAAAATATTACGCTAATGAATAAAATACATATATTAATACTTTATAGTTTATTTCCAAATGTATACTTAAATTACAAAGAATTTGAGTATATATGCTTATGCAGAACAGAACGCCGTCTCTTACCCCCGTACCCGTGACCAGACCGGTCACTGAACGGTTTGATGGGCAAGACACGTGAATTTTATTTAAAAAAAGGAAAACAAAATAAACAAAACGAAGGAAATATATACACTATGTACAGCACAGGCATTTTCACTTTTACACTATTAGTTCGTAATAGTCTTCTTTTCTTTAGATGTTGTTATACCTCTCTTTTATTTGAAGGGGGAATTTCCGGTAATTGAGCTACTTAGTTCAGCTTCAGTTAGCTTGCTGGGAAGTTGAAGGCTAGGGAGGCCGGAAAAGATCTCTCCTTTCACTAATGAATTTGATAATGCCACGAATTTTCTGCCTGGAGACGAGGTTATTGGCGACCCTTTTCAGCCATTCTTGTTGTTCGAAGTTTGGCGCTAGCTTCCTTATATGCCAAGACACTGTATAAATACAGTCCGTGGCATAGTGAAGTGCCGTGCCAATTCCACCACAACTGCAAAAATTGCTGTCAGACAGGTGAAACCTTTTGAGGTAGGCAGAGAAAGGGCCATGTTAAGAGAAGAAGATAACATCCTCTGTAATCCAGTTAGTGGGACGGAGACTGACTGAGGGCATGATGTTGTAGATTTTCCTGCCTGTATCGCCATTCTTCCATGAGGTTTGCCACTCCTCAAGCATCCTCTTCCGGAGGAGGCCTTTTATGTTCGGTTTAGGAAGCTTAGTATGTGAATAGGGTTGCCGATGTTGTGTTGCGTCTTTTGCCAGTTGGTCTGCTCTCTCATTGCCTATATTGCCTGCATGCGCCTTAACCCACGAGACTTTTATTCTCGGATGTGTGAGGAGGATTTTGAAAATTTTTCTTGCTGTTTCGTTTGTGCTCTTTGAATTGGAAGATGCCATGATACTTGCTCTATTGTTTACGTGTATTTTGGAGGTATTGTGGTTTGGCAGATGAGATGCGTATATTACTGCTTCGTGAAGTGCAGTGAGTCCAGCTTGAAATACGGTGTTGTTGTCGTTGAGTTTAGCAGACCACTGGTAGGCCCAGATGTCATTGGTCAAGACGTAGAAGGCAGCTCCAACTCCGTGTTCGGTTTTCGAGCCATCTGTGAAAATATTTATAATGTCTTTTCGGGATGTATATGCTTCTCCGTCTTCAAAAGAGATTTGGTTCGGTTTGAGATGTTCTGAAGGATGAGTGGACTAGCCTGTTGTCTTCATCTCCAGATCTTGCGGTTGGGTAACTGTAATGATAGGGAGAAGAGGGATTCTTAGACGATAAATTGATGTAAACCTGGTTTCGAACTGTAATTGCATGTGTAGGGGTGGGATGCCGAGTATAGTTTGTAACGCTGCCGTTGGTGTGGTGCCATAAGCTCCCGATATATGGAGTAGGAATGGCCTTTGAATCGAAGAAAGTTTCCTCTTCATTTTGAATGTTGGATTACTAATGTAGCAAAATAAAAATTCTTAAGAAAAATTTTTAATACATAGAAAAAATTACGCAAAAAAATGAAAGGTACACTTAATTTTGATAGAAAAACACTCAGGCAAAATATATTATTTAAAATATTTTTAAAAGTTAATTACAACAATTGTTTCATACGATCAATTTACCAGATAGACATAATAGTGAATCTTTGCTGCATCGTTATTTTGAATATCTATACCGAATAGTGGTAGTTTATAGCTGACCTATACATCCCGGGACGTTATGCGTTATACTCGTTTATCAACCTGATGGGTGAAATTGATGCTTTTCTTTCGACGTGATCTATGCTGCTGATTGAACTTACTGAATAGAAGCAATCATTTTAAAAGTGAGATTGAATGTCGAAAGTACCTCCTGCTATATAAGTGATTATTTGGTTATTACGAATATTAAAGTGATGAATCGCTTTATCATATTGACCAAAAATTATTCATAATGACTGAATAATCACATTAACAGTAAAAAGTACACAACACAAATTAGGTAGCTTTTAATTTTTTGCAGGAAGACCAAAACCATACAAGCGACCTTCAGTAAAGTCATCTTGAACGAGGTCAAGGATTCTGGTGTTTTCGGCACAACAGAATGTTTGCATTCTTTCAGGATTATCTTACTGAAGATGCTTCCTGGACATTATCGCTTTGCTTTGATATTTTATTTTTCAAAAAAATTAGGTTCTTGTTGTTTATTGTATGATATACACACTAGGGTGACCCTTATTATAATGGCAATAATTTTACTTACCATTTTTTAAGCGTACACCCCCTAATTTTTTCCCTCTTACCATAATATCTAAGTATACCAAATATTTCTTCAATATACAAAGGTTAACCCATGCCACATCGAGCTTGATTAACGCATTGTGGACAGGTACGAAGTATAGATTGAGCCAGTGAGTATGTACGATAAGCTGAAAAAAACTATCGAAGGTTGAGAGATCACAAACTCTGTAACCTCCTATTAAATCCTCCTACTTGCTTCGACACTTCTACTGACAATGAATCAGTCAGTTTGATTTAATCGCGATTGAAAGTGCATGAAACGCTCTCCATAACCCAAACTGGCTATCACGAAACTCCGGGAAATTATTCCTATAGAACATATTCGGCTGTTTTCAGCTGTTCCGATATATACGTTAGCACATTTGCTGCGGTATACGAATTAGATGCCCAGCCCCAAGCAAGACAAAAAGTAACCGTGCTCGCTCTACAGTCTTTGACAAAAGATTAAGACCAATTTCTAAAATGCAAGAAATTTTAATTTATACGAAACTATGGTGTCCGAAATCTGTTAGGGAGAATCGTGGAACATACAATCCAGTATACTAAACATTTTACACTGGAGAATCAATCCCAAGGACATTTAGGGAATCGTCTACAAATTAATGAAGGCGAAAATGACTTGCGCTCAACCCCTTTTACAGGAAGCTGATAATTTTTTGAAACTTTCATCAATCTTTTAATGTCTCATATATATTGCTTATATCCATTTTCATAAAAATATCATGAAAATTTGGAAAGATATAAAGGTTTCTTTAATAATGTTTTTTACTTATAACATGCCGAGATTTGCGCCAAATTTAGGAAAACGAACAGAATACTCAACAATACGTTACAAAAACATTGCATTAAAATTTAAACTAAATAGCTTAAATTTTTGAGGAAATATGAGTATTTGTAGTAAATAATTTTAACTGCGCATACGTGTACATAGCAAAATATTTTTTTCACATCGGCGAAACCGGATACCTAAGGCAACTTCTATAAAAATTCCAGTTGAATGCCATTAAGATATGAAAAGGTTGTAGGCATTCAAGACTTCTGCTGTTCGCTATTCCAGCAGACTTTCTGCAGTTCTTTTAAGAGAAACAAAATGATGAGTATATTTCCACAAATCAATAGATTTTTGAATTTGAATCTTAGAACAGCAATATTGAATTTTATGAAATTTGAATATGCCGAGTACACATCTGAACTTATAAATTAAATACAAAATTAAAATTTAAATTCGTCGATTAATATTCGAAAATTCAAATTTCAGGTATATTTAATAGTGAAAAAACCCTCATCACTTTGTTTCTCTTAGCGAACAGCAGAAATTCTGTTGGTTCCAATGCATACAACTTTCTAAATCTCAGTGGTTTTCAGCTGGAATTTCTATATAAGCTGTTGTATATATCTGGCTTCGACGTTATGAAAAAAAATTAAGCGATGTTT
>BGPR01002571.1:22683-34796 GCA_013235015.1 Araneus ventricosus | reverse complement strand
CTATACGTTGTGTAATTTACTAATTTAAGTTTATCTCCAGGGTTTAGATGGGATTCCTGGATTGCAATGACATCTGGCTTCCACTCTTGGGCGAAGTATTTAAAAATAACGTTATTTATATTTCATAACACTTAATAATAAAGTGGTGGTAATAAAAGCATTTTTCAAAACTTAATTTGTTATTAAAATTTCTTCCGACTTCTTTTATACAATCTGAATAACGCAAAATATACCATTTTCATCTAACGACATCTTCATCACTATGCCTGGATAATATGTGTTTCCGAAATCTGAGTTACTTTGTTTCGGTGTAAGGGGGTAGTGCTTTAATTGGCGAAGAATTTTTAAGAAATAGCAAACCTTGTGTAGGTTTGAGGCATCTTAACGTTTAAAATACAACACACAAACTGCTCCGTCGTGAGTAACAAAAGGTGATTTCTTTAAAATTTTATTTCTAATTATAAACTGGTAGCATCCTGAATATTTATCTATGTTTTCCAAAATCATGTAGCATCCTCAAAGAACAAAATTCGATATATGAACCATGCAATGCAGAATATGTGCATTTGGGTGAGTCAGCATTCTATGAAAAAAATCTGATTTCTATCCAGTGGAGCAAGAAAAGGGTGACAAATGATGATTTTAGCTCACATATAAAATTTGGTTTCAATGAGACATCTTCTTCTGCCACCGGAATAAAACTTCTTTTTTGACGAGTTGCTACAACTTGGCTAAAACATATTACAATATGTATCTGTAAAACAATTTAAATTTTATGAGTAATATTTATTTATTATGAAATAAAGCTTACAAAAATGGCATTTATATTATTACAATAATATTTCAAATAGCACGAATAGTAATTTTGCTATCAAAATTTAGACACGGCTTTTCGAGATTATCTTTAGTATTTCACGTAGACTTCTCTCTCAGATTTTTTGCTCAATGCGGCTGAATCTTCTACGTCATTCTTGACTGCCCTTAAAACAGTTTCAAGTGTAGTAAACACAATTTTCCCTGTGCTTTTGGAGCGACAAATAGTCGGATGTATTCGCCAGATATGGTTTTCAATAATGGTGATCAGATATGTTCTCCTTCCATCAGTAGCGAATCCAGCTAAACCAGAATTCTTGATTTGATATAAAATAACTACAACTGTTGATTCTTAATTTCCATTTTTAGGGAAAATAAATACAAAAAACATGACAACATTGATTTCTGCATTTAATAATCTTGCTTATTTGTGTTTAAAACAAGTAACTAGCACAATTAAAATAATTGTTGTAAAATATATTTACATACATTTAAAAAATTACTAATCTTTTACATAATAAGCACATTTACTCAATTTTTATATAATTTAAGAATGCTGTTGCAAATAATTTTTTTTCTTTAGTGTAAACATTTTTGATATTTTAAGAACTTTTTAATTTTGAGCAAATATTCCGTAATAATATTAGCAGATTGTATCTGCAAATTGCTTGAAGTTATCAATTTGTGCAAAGTCATTTTTATGAATGCAATACGTTAAAGTGCCTTCGACGTGCTGATTTCGGTAATACTTATACAAATGTATTTTATGAATTACCACTATTTATAAAAAAGAGAATTTCATATATAAATATTTGAAATTATATTAATCAGCTTTTATTAAACAAGTACAATTGTTTCTATATATAAAGCGCTGCTCTTAAAAAATAAAGAGTGGTGTAGTTTAACAAAATATCAAGCAATGTGCGAGTGGCTTTATATCTGGAAAGAAGCTAAGATTTCACTTCTATATTTGTTATGTGACTACAGCGCCACTCTTTGCATGCACTGCCGACGCTCTCATAATTTCAAGATGAACACTTAATTACGCATAACTCCATCACTGCTTCAGAAACTTTGTTGTGTAATTAAACAAAGCCTATTAGTCTTGTCGGACTGGTCTTTGTCCTAGAAAGAAATAAAGGAATTCAAAATTATTCTTTTTTTAAAGATTTTCTCGGGATGAAAAACATGGAAAAATGGCAAACAATTCATCTGGGGGCAGTGCCTTCTTATTTCGCCAGTGGTAAGGCCGGTGAACCTTTGAATTCATCATATTCTTATGAGTCAGTTGAAGGGTGGAGGCTGAACCTAATAAAATACTTTTCTCATTATTTTTCAGGGAGCCAAGCCAATGAGCATATATTTACCAGATGCAGAATGGTCTCATTTCAAAGGAATTGAGGTGAAGAAATTTATTTATAAGCATTTATTTATTTTTTTCTGTTTTGTTTTGCATTCTATCAGTATATGAAAGGGCTGCACGATTAAATGTTTATTAATTGAAATAAAACAAATTATTTTATATACAAAGCCTATAAAATAGTCTTATTTATGTTAATATTTAAATAAACGCGCATTAAAAAATATTATTTTATAAAAAAATTTAATTTGTACTTAAATTTAAATACATAGCCGAATGCATGGGTTCGCAATTGTTTCCAAAGCACAGATCGTTCTGCGATTGATTATCGATGCTAAGGATATGATTCTGATACATGAATTCAAGAATTGTTCATCTATCTATATTTATATACAGTAACACTTTCCTCGCAACTTCATTATAAGTGGTTCTTGACTATATAAGTAGTCAAATCAGACATAAAAGTTAAAAAATTTGAATTTTCATTTACTTTTTTTTTAAAATAACGAATAATACAGTGCTTTAATAAATTACATTTACGCTGAGATTCTGTTCATTGTATTCTTTTTCTTTTCATTGCTTCACTTATCTATATGAAATCCCTCAAGATCCTTTCAGAGAATATTTGAGCGCATTTCGCTAACCCTCTGATTATCGATTTTTTAAATTCTCTAATTAGATGCAACGTTCGCAAACATGTTCAAATACGTTAGAGCGAAGCGAATTTTTACATATAGGCAAAACTTTATTGGTACAATACGATTCAACGTTGTAATAGTTCTAAGTAAACACAACAGCTTGCGAAAATCGCAGGATGCAGCGGAAAAAGGATTTACTTCTTACATGCAGTAATGGTGGGATAAGCTGTCAGAGGATTCATTGAGTATAAAAGTTGTATCAATATCTTATAATAACGAAGAATAATTTCTCTTTATCAACTCAAATTACTAATTTTTAAAATAATTAAAAGCTCTTTTGAGTCTGATTATATTTAAGAGAATATTTAGATATTAAAAATTTTTCAGATTACTAGCTGTCAGTCTTTTTAACTTAATAAGGTTGATAACCAGAGAATAATTCCATTTTTAAAGGATATATTCACAAAATGGTTAAGGTTACATCTTTGCTTGACCAATCACTTAAAAAATAACGCTGTGAATTTATAAATGTCATGAATTTATAAATACGTGTTAACTTGTTACCATCTCGAATATGAAATACATAAAGAGAAATTACATAAAAAAATCGTGGTTTAAATTTCATCGATTACATGTGTCTGAAATAACCGCTTTTGCAACTACGTTCGCCTTTGATACGATAGCTAAGAAACTGGACCAGATAGACAAATAATGTGTTTCAAGGCCTTAATATGAAAACTGTTGAATTCGGTAAATTTCACTAGCAGAGAGTATGTTTATAAGTCCGTCCGCATGAAAGTGAAAACAATAACTCAAAAACAAAGACGCTAACTAGATAAAAATTGTCGTATGATTTTACTAACAGTAGCCCTAGCGATTTAAAAAGAAAATAAACCTAACATCTGCTCTTTATTGTGCAAATCGCTTGAAAGGTGTAGCCCTAAATTTTTTAGAATTCGAAATTTTTGCATAAGTTTCTGCTTTCATGAGTATTCTCAAAATTACACTTAAATGTCTGCTTTTATCGGTATTTACAAAATTAAAATTACATATCTCTGTATTACTAAAATGTCACAAATATTTTAATAGTGCCCAAGCATTGGACAGTTATGACTACCACCAACTTAAAACGGAGCCAAAAACATGAAAATCCTTACACATAAATCGTTTTTAATATTTAACATCAAAGAACTTCATGCTAAATTCAATGAAAACCGAATAACGCGTTTTGTCTTGTTTACGTCAATAAAATTTACAGGCAAACAGATGAAATGCCGAACGGTGTAGTTGAAACCGGACGTCTCTTCATTGAGTCAATTATAGTTCTCTGGAAAAGTTTGGACAAAAATCCGTCTTCCTATCTTATCACAAAAATTGTAGATGTGAATTAAAATTTCAATCAAGACTGTCCAAATGTAGACAGTCTGTTTGTTTGGTCAGTCTGTCTGTATACTAGTAGTTTTGTGAACCTTGCATCCAAAAATCTAAGATATGCTCTTCATTGTAGTCTTTAAAGGTTTGGCCATATTTTCGACTGCGAATACATAGGCCTCATCTTTTATCAGTATTCACATAACTACAATTCAGTGTCTAATTTATCATTATGAAGAAAATTACAATTAAGTGCCCCGCCATAAACAAAATGAATCTAATATTTTAAAGACTCCAAGCTTGTCACAGATTAGCCAAACATTATAATCATCTAAACGGCCACCATCTTTTGAAGGAATACGAAAAATAAAATTTCTTACACATACATCCTTTTAGAAGACTTCAAGGCACTTTCATACGAAATTCGAAGAAAATCGAGCAATGCGATTGGTCGTGAGAGTGTGAAAATAAGCCATAATGAAAACGTTTCAAATTTTTTCATGCTGTGCGTCCAGAAGAGAGATCCCAAATGTTTTCTCAATTCTTTTTGTCAAACGAAGAATTTCAACACAAAACGCACCATTTTGTGGAAATATACGACAAAGTGAAGAGAACACTCACACTGGCACTCATCTTGAATTCGTCAATATCAATGCTGGGGTAGAAAAGAGATTCGAACCTCCAGTCCGAAACATCGCAGCATGATAATGTTTTAGGCATGATTCGTCTGTCTTCATATTATATTTTAAAATTATATATTATAATTTAACGATAACAGCGATAACGTGCACACAAAATATGTATTTAATATTCTTGCTTATTTGTGTTTAAAAGAAGTAACTAGCACAATGAAAATAATTGTTGTAAAATATACTTATATACATTTGGAAAATTAGTAATCTTTTGCAGGATAAACACATTTACTCAAACTTTTTGTAATTTAAGAATGCTGTTGGAAATAATGCATTATGAAGTATTTATATATTTATTATTTTTTTCCATTAGTATAAACATTTTTTGATACTTTTAGCACTTTTTTAATTTTGTGCAGATTTTTCGTAATAATATTATCAGATTGTATGTAAAAATTGCTTGAAGTTATCAATTTGTGCAAAGTCATTTTTACGAATAAAATACGTAAAAATATCTTCGACGTGCTTATTTCGGTATTACTTATAAAAATATATATAAAGAATAACCACTATTTATAAAGAAAAGTATTTTATATAAAAATATTTAAAATTGTATTTAGAACAACTTTCTATCTAATTGTATTTGTTTATATTTATATAAAGCGCTTCTCTTAAACAATAAAGAGTGGTGCAGTGTAACAAAATAAACGAGTGTCTTTATTTATGGAAAGAAGCTGAGATTTCACTTCCATATTTGTTATTTGGCTGCAGCGCCACTCTTTGGCATGCATTGCCGACGCTTCTTCTTCTTCTTGATTACGGGACACCTCGCCCCTGGTCCCGGAGACGAGTCCATTGTCAGGATAGTGGCACTGCCGAGGCTATCATAATTTAAAGATGAACACTTAATCACGCATAACTCCATCTCTGTTTGAGAAACTGTGTTTTGTAATTAAACAAAGCCTATCAGTACAGTCGGACTGCTCTTTGACCTAGAAAGAAATAAAGGAATTCAAAAATCTTCCTTTTTTTTAGATTTTCTCTGGATGAAAAAACATGGAATAATGAAGAACAATTTATCTAGGGACAATGCCTTCTTATTTCGAAAGTCTTAAGGCCGGTGAACCTTTGACTTCATCATATTCTTGTGAGTCAGTTGAAGGGTGGTGGCTGAACCTAATAAAATACTTTTCTCATTATTTTCCATTGAGCCAAATCACTGAGCATATATATACCAGATGTAGAATTTTGGCATTTCAAAGCAATTGAGCTGCAGTAATTTATTTATAAGCATGTATTTATTTTTTGGATTTGGTAAGGCATTCTATCAGTATATAAAAGGAATGCACGGTAAAAAGTTTATTAATTGTATTGAAACAAATTATTTTATACACAAAGTCTATAAAATAGTCTAATTTTTGTTAATTTTTAAACAGACGCGCATCAAAAAATATTTTTATATAAAAAAAAATAATTTGTACTGAAAATTTAAATACATAACGGAATCTATGGGTTCACAATTATTTCCAAAGTACAGATTGTTTTGTGATTGATTATCGATGTTAAAGATATGGTTCTGGTAGATGAATCAATTACTTTCAGAACATTAGGAAAAAATTAAGGAATTGTTCATCTATCCTTATTGATATACAGTAACACTTTCCCCGCAACTTCATTATAAGTGGTTCTTGACTATATAAGTAGTCAAATCAGACATTAAAGTTACAAAATTTAAATTTTCATTTACTTTTTATTTAAATAACGAATGATACATTGCTTCGATAAATTACGTTTACGCTGAGATTCTGTTTATTGTATTCTTTTCTTTTCATTGCTTCACTTATCTATATGAAATCCCACAAGATCCTTTCTGGGAATATTTTAGCACATTTCGCTAACCCTCTCACATGTTCATATACGTTTCAGCGAAGCGAATTGTTACATACAGGCAAAATTTTATTAGCATAATACGATTCAACGCTGTTATAGTTCTAAATAATCACAATAGCTTGCGAAAATTACAGGATGCAGCGCAAAATGAATTTCATTCTTACACGCGGTAATCGTGGGATAAGCTGTCAGAGGATTCATTGAGTATAAAAGTTATCGAGGAAAGGCATTAAAAAATAAATTGAAGTTTTCAGAAAAAAATTTTACCAAGTTCGAACAACCGCAAATTAATTACCTACCAAAGTTGTTAGCTCCAACGACGAGCCTTGTTGAGCATTTTCAATGATTTTTTCAACACGCACGACAAATAACGCATTATGCAAACTACTGATAGTATTCCAGCCCATTCACATGTTAAAATCATTTAATCGCTCTGGCGATTTTCTTTCATGTGGAAACTTCAAAAATATCTAGGGGTCTTAATCTTTGTTATGAAAAAATAGTCACATTCGATCCAGTGGTTGGGAATGGTGTAATGTCTCATATAAAATGTACAGTCGCGAAAAAATAAAAAAGAATCCGCCCAGCATTATCTTAAGACAAGTTATTTTATCTTAAAACAAAAGGTACCAATTTTCAGGAAATAACGTCTACTAGTATATTTCATGTCTGAAAAGTTCAAAAGAGGTCACCTACATATTTATAATTGCACTAACTTCAAAATGTCCAATGGAAACATGTATTTTTCTTAATACATTTCGAATCTACATATAAACGTATTCTGGAATGCCAAGTTTCATCATCCCAACAGTTTTGGTTTCGGAATTATAAGCAAATGAAATTTTGAGTTTCTAATGTTAAAATAAAATTTTGTTTTTTATTGATATATTGAGAAATAATGTAATTATTTACCTAAAAATTTTTTATGTCGTTTTATGAATTATTCTGCACATTTTACAATTTTACTTTTTATTTTAAAATAATTTTGAGAACATGAAATACTTTATCAAAATTGGTATTAAAACAATTTTGTATAGCAACGCTTATAAATTTTAACAATAATCGAAACAGATGGCCATTTGATAAGCCTATGAATAATTTCATTGTATTCGTACGAGAAGTTTTGAAGTTACATTAAATTTTCAATTTTCGCTGTAGAACGATGCACTTAAGAGGGCGTCTTATATTTCGAAAACGTTTTCATTATTAAATATAATCAATCGCACCACTTTTTTGAAATTTAAATATAAAAAATTTTAACTATTTATATATAATATTAAAGCTCCATAAATTAAACTATGTAATAGCAATCGATTTATTTTTTTACGCATCAAGTTTTACCGTTTCTAAAATGTAGATCATGACTTTGAAAATAACATTTAAAGTGCGAAATAATTTCGAATGCTACGACCGACATTTAAAGGCAAGCAGAGAACTTTAGAAAATAAATGTGGAGATGACCCCGTTTATGTCTTGAACACAAAATGTCAAATATCTTCCAATCTGTTAGTGATATATTAACCAAAATTATTATCCTGGGGTATTTTTTTCTTTAGAAACTTTTTAGGGCATTAAGAGAGGTTGTTGCCACTGAGCATGTTTAGGTTAGTGCCATTTTAAGTATGTAGTTAACCCCATAAGGGAAAATTAGAATCTTTTAGTATACGTTATTTCCTGTAAAACGGTATCTTTAGTTTCAAGAAGCAATGATTAGCGGCGGAATAATGCTGAATGGATCCTTTTATTTTTTTTCCACTACTGTACGGTGGAGAACTGTTTTTTTCGATTTCTCTCGAAAATGGAGGGTGATGTGGGGCAGGCGACCTATGATTTAAAAATTGTCGGAATCGTTCCTGTGTTTTGAGCTGAGGGACTGGACTTCTGGTTTTGCCAATTAATTCAAATATATAGGTTTGTATTTCAAAAATGTACTTAGAAAAATGAAAAGAATTAATGTAAAATATATTTACAAGCATTTTTAAAAATGTATTAAAGTTGGATATAAAAGATGGTATTGAAATAAAAGTGGTATTAATGAAAAGCTAATTTTTTGTATTCTAAAACGATGTAAGAAAACTTTGCAGCTTTCGTATGCTTTTAAGTTATTGAGGAAAATCTTTAAAATTTAAAAGTTTTTTTTATTAATTAAAAATATATTTTAAATTTTAAAAAACTCATTTTAATGAGCTCTGATTACCTAAAAGTAACAGCCTGCGAAATTCGTTAGATCTAGATCCACGGTATTCCTTGTTGAGCGGTTTTATCGGTTTGTGCATCACGCATGTCACATAACGTATATTGCAATGAACTGATAGTGTGCCAGCCCATACACATGTTAACATCATTTAAATGCTGTGGCGATTTTTACTCTAACGTGAAAATTCTACATTAGAATGTCCATCTGTTAAATGCTGGGAAATAACTCTCTATGCTATTTTAATTTATATATTTGGCTGAAATCTAGCCACAATGGGGTACTCTTTCGAAATCAGATCGTGTATCATTATTTTCAAAATGATAAATGAATTTAAAAGCAAGTTATGCTAAAAAGTGTTGTAAAAACATACATATAATTTTTATTTTTCAGAGTCAATTGGAGCAAGTTCGTAAGGATTTTTTTTGACGAACACGAAATTTCAGAAGACATATCTCTTCATGTCAGAGGCGGTGGCATCATTCCAAGAGAGGATTACCAAATAAGTAATAAGTAACAACAGAAAAGCATTCATCGTTCAAAGCCTGTTTTCTTTCTAAATCTATTGAGGCCGCGGTGATCTAGTGGCCATGTCTCGGCTTTGGGATCGGAAGGTTCCAGGCCCGAAACCGTGCTTTGGGCCTACTGCACGCTACATCATTCGTAGGGGGCAAACGCACCCCTGCTGGTATGGCACGGAAGTTTGGTGAGGGAGTGCAGGCGAAATGTCGTACTCGCAATCTGACCGAGCTTCAAAATTATGAGGTACGACCCAAAATATCCCTCGTGTTGCTTCAAAACGGGACGTTAATATAACAAAATTAAACTATTCTATAACTAGTGGCCATTCTCTTTCTAACTTTCACAACATGACGCGTTCTGTTGATTTCTCCGTATAAAAGAGAGAGTATTTTTCCTCCTGAAGTATAACCAACGCTCGCAAATAAGTCAAGTGGCGTATACTAACACAATAACGCCCGTTTTGTGCTTCTTAGCACAATCAAGAAAACAGAACATCCATTTAGACGTTTTCCTTTCGACCTATTCGATTCGACATAGACTTACGCTTTTAATAATAAGACCACATAGAAAATTTCATTCATCTATGTGGTTGCGTTTTTGAGTTCTCGCATTTTCATGCAAGAACGCATGTGTCAGGGAACTACGTAAAAGTTACACCAATTAAAATGTACAACGCAGTTTTAATGGAATTCAAATTTGCAATAGCTCAATATCACAGCGGAACGAGTGACATCACTACAAGTCGCACGCAGCATAACAGTTGCGACGGCAAGTAGGACCCAATTAATTGCAAGATAGGAATGTCGGACGGAGCAGAGTTGCTAGACTCCAGGTGTTTTTCGTCTAATTTTGTTCTACATATTACACAAAGCCGCACACCTCTCTCGATGAGGTAGCAACATTTAAAAATAAAAAAAGCTCGACTCTAGCCATAATACTGGAATCAAAATGGGAAATTTTATATTGGAATGCTTTTTACTAATTAACAGGTGCCCGAATAAATTTTTCACTCTTTATTACAGAGATCATGTAATTGTTTATTTATGAATCATTGTATCAGTAGAAAGTTCCAAATATAAACCATTGAGTTAAGAATATGCTTATTTTATAAACCATAATTGTCATATATTTTTCTAGAAGAGTGTCCGCAGTACTCTGATTGTATGTATATATATATATATATATATATATATATATATATATATATATATATAAACTCTTTTCTCATCACTTCCGACTCTCGAAAAGCATTTTACTGCAACACATGAAATTATACATTCCTCGTTTGCGTTGATTTTGGAAAAAAGTACAGTACGAAGAAAAAAAGCCACTCCACATTATTTTGCCGTCATTCATCGCATATTAAAGCAACAGGTACCGATTTTCAGGAAATAGCGTCCATTGCATGCTTCCATGCCAAACGGTTTCAGAAGGGTTCATCTACATATTTATATTTGCACTAACTTTTAAAAGCACTTAACTTTTAACTTTTACTTTCAATAGTAACAATTGAAAATTTTAATAGCAATCGAAGCAGATGCCCATTTGCTAAGCCTGTACAAAATTTCAGCATACTCGTACCAGTAGTTTTGAAGTGTGATCAAATTTTCTATTTTTGCTGTAATACGATGCACAAAGGGGCATCATATATTTCGATAACGTTTTCACTATTAAATATAATAATTCACCACGTTATTTTATAAAAATTAAAGATATATAAGTATTTAATAATTTTTATATATAATTTAAAATCTTATAAATTAAACTAGTACACTACTTCACTAAAATCGTTGATATACGAAGAATCAGATATTAACAATATGCCACCGACTTACAAAAAAAAAAAAAAAAAAAAAACAGGAAGTAAATGAAAATCAGTGAAGGCAAAATAAATGTCAACAGGTTATTAATTTTAATGCATATACAAATATTTCATTAAAACAACGAATATTCTCTTTTATTCTATTATTTCGCTGATACAAAAAAGGCTATATAAATACTTTTGCTAATTTTAACTCTTTGTGATCAAAATTTATCCAGGCGCAAAATTTATTCAATATATTTATGAAAATTATACAAAACTTCCAGAGCTATTGGATGTCATAATTTTTGCAGAAGAAAATAAAAAAAAATCTTTTGAAGAGAAGTTCTGTATTACAGAACTTTTAAAGGCATAAAATTTTATCAATTGTAAAATGTAGATCATTACTTTGAGAATAGCATTTAAGAAGCAAAATAACTTAAAATTTTAATACTGACATTTAAATGACAGCTGAGAATTTCCCTATCTACATCTGGAGAACACCTGATTTATTTAGAACACAAAATGTCGAATATCTTCCGATTTAGTTAATGGCCTAATATCCAAAATTTTTTTCTTGTGGTATTTCTTCATGAGAAATTTATTTATGACATCAAAAATGGTCATCGCAATTGAAAATTTGGAATTTAGTGCAATTTTAAATTTAAAAATCTCTAATTGGCACAGAGGGCGATCCCTCTTCATTGTTATGGAGCCTTGTAGAATGACTGGAGGAAACAGATAGTTTGGAACGTATGCCACCTTTCTATTGGCTTCTATTTCAGAGAACTCTCGAATACACTGGATGCGTATCTAATTCATGTAAACAAAAATATTACTCAACGCATGGTAGACATAGTAATGGTATGGATTGAGTATCCCTCAGTGATGA
>BGPR01002571.1:0-17683 GCA_013235015.1 Araneus ventricosus | reverse complement strand
TAATTTCTATTCGGCTAAGAATTTTACTGGTATATCGAATTTGGCGGTAAGTTTTGGGGAAAAATTATACAAATAATTTTTGGATTGGATAATTGAATTGGTTATTCTAACAAAAAATTAAAATCTTATTAATTTAAGCTGTACATATCAGGAGATACGTTCCCCATTCAACCTCACTTTTTAGAGGATTGCTCATAGTGAGCGAGCTTAATCGGCAGCATAGATCATGCCTAAAGACAAGCTTCGGTTTCATCCATCTGGTTGATAAACGAACATAGCGCAGAAAGTCCAGGGATGTATAAGTCAACTATAAACTCTCTCTACTCGGTCTAGATCTTCACAATAACAAGGCAGCACGAGGCTCACAATTATGTGAAGCTGGTAAATTACTCAAACTTAAAAAAAGATTGTAATTCATCCATAAATCCTCGCATAAAACAATTATGTTCTTTAACTTTGAAAATATTTTATGTATCATGTTTCGCACGCGTGTATATGTAACAAGACAAATTAAACGCACTTTTCAGGTTTTTGTTTAGCAATTATTGATGCATATTCCGAAAATATTTCATAAGAATTTTTATTTTTCTACATAAGTATTCTTTTGCAACATAAGCATATTTATTCAAAATTTTTAATTTAGGAATACAGCTAAAAATGATAAATTACTAAGTATTTTTTTTTAGTTATTTTCAGAAAATTTTGATTTTGAGCAGATGGTTTGTACTAATATTAGTAATTTATATAGGAAAGTTACTTGTATTTTTTAATTTGTGTAAAGCCCTGTCTAAGAATGTTAAAAGCAAAAATAGGTTTATTCTTGGACTTTCATATGCAGGTAATACTTATTCAAATTTATTTTATGCATCACCACTATTTCCAAAGGAAACAATTTTATATAAAATTTAATATAATACATATACGTCCTTCAGAGCACCGCAGGAAATTTTTTTATATATAAAAAACTGCTCTTAAAAAGAGAGTGGTATGCTACAGCAAAACAATAAACAGTTCAGATACCTTCATCCCTGGAAAGTAGCTGCGATTTTAATTCTATATTTGTTAATGATTGCAGCGCCACTAGTGGCCAGTACAGAAACTTACTGCCACTGTGGTCATGATTAAATGGTGAGCATAGAATCAAGCCGAATCTCATTATTTTTCGCAACAGTGTGTTGTGTAACTAAGCTATGCCTATTAATCTAGTCGAATTGGATTTCGACAGAGAAAGAAACAAATTAATTCACAGGTCTAGCCCGAAACGTCGTAGCATAATAATGTGATCCTGTTAAATATTACAATTTTGTTATCGTCTGTTTTTATACTAATAAATAGCCGTCGATAATAAATCGTGTTTACAAGTTCATATATTTTTTTAGAAAATACACAACCGGGAAGATTTTCAGATTTAAATCGGATACAAAACAACGTTATCAAGTCATGAAAGTTAAATATTTTTGAAAGTAGATTTACTATTTTTTTTAATCAAACATTACAAGCTAATCTCGGGCTGATAATCTGCGTTTCGTTATTCGTACATCATGCATTTTCAGCCAAATTGGTGCATTCTGGCTCCTGATGCTTCAGCGCGCCACAATTACAGCGAGAATCAACTATTGGCAAAAAAGAAGTTGAGCCTAGCTCGCGATTAGGCGCTCCAAGACAATTTGCCAAAACAAAAAAGTCACCAAGTTGTTATGCGTATAACGAAAAAAAAAATCCAATATGCAATGCTGACAATAGAAAGTGCCATGATGTCCACCTCAACTTGCGAATTTACAATATTTTCTGTTCCCTGACTTAAATGACTTAAACTATTTTGGCTTTAACCTGAAGTTCTTTGGTTCATCTAAGCCTATAATCTTCATTTCTAACTTATATCTTTTTTATAATTTTATCCAAATTTCTTTATAAATTAAAAAATACTGTGAACTCTACGTCTTAAACACATTGTTTTCTATAAAAAGTTGTTTCATAACTGAAATAATATAGTAGCGGGCTATGTATGCATTTAAAGTCATAACTAATAGAGATGTGGCTACTGGTCTCATTTGTAAAAAAAATAGAATGTTAGCACTGGCCAAAGACAATTTTATATCTGTTTTGCACCGCGCAATCTAGCGTTTTATAAATATATAGAGAGAGAAACTTTGAGAGGGAATACCACAACTTAACAGACTATTGAGCAATTCAATAACGAATGAATGGGAAATATCTATCGCATCAGCCGTTTCATAATAAATTTCGTAAAATTTAAAGTTAAATTTGCGCGAAATTAATTGGTATAACTGAAAAGCTAATTTTAAAATTTCAAAAAGGTGTAAACTTAGTTTTTGTTCAAAAATATGTTTAGGAGTTACTGAAGTAAAACGTTAAAATTTCGACTAATATCTAATAATTTAAACATACAATTAAAATTTTGAAAAAAGTAATCTCAGTCTGTAAGATCGTAAGACAACATGTAAGTAAGCCACACAAGAAGTAACTACGCTACAGATTCGATAATTTTAGGTCTTACTCTCAGCCTTTTAGAGCGTTTTGATGATTTTTGCATTACTCATCATATAATCTACGAATAGTGAGCCAGCCTAAAAACTAAATCACGTTAAACTGCATAACGTGTAATTATTGCTTTTCAGTTGTTGGCTTGGCCATCGAAAAGAGGCCACTATATATCACGCACACAAATATAGGATTAGATGGGAAAAGAAAATTGAAAAATCTCTTTTTCGAGTTTAAATGAACGATTATAACATGAAAAACTTAAAAATAAGACTCTGTAGGTTTTATGAAAACCTACAAAATAAGCAATCGACTATAAAAAAACTCTAATTAGTTCAAGAGTAAATAAAACACGCGAATTATGAAAAGTATATTAATTTTTCAAAATTTAGTTCAAAGTTTGCAATTCCTTTAACGTGCATGTTAAACAGAAGGCAATATCCGATGGAAATGTCAGGCCGATATCTGCATTATTTTTGAGAATTTACAAATTTTTCGAAAAGTAAATAAATAAAGGGTTGTCAAAAATGATTACAAGTTCTTTTCTATTTACCCGAATTAGCGGAACGAATAAAAATCCCTACCTAAAAGTGTTCTGCGGATTATATCAGATGTTGACTGAGTACCATTCCCTGAAGGCGTTACTTCCAGTCTTGGTAATACCTCAAACAGCATGGCATTGAAATACCTGCCTTTAACTGACGTTAGACATGCTGTGGAAGTGGTGCCAAGGGGTCTAAGCACATACTGACAGTTAATCTTTCAATCGTGGATGAGTTAGATGAGAAGAGTTAATTTACTTCTTTGCTTGTTGCAATTTTAAGCTTTTCTCTAATTACAATTAAATTTGGGAATTAACTAAAAAAATTTTTAATGAGTTTCAAAGCATTAAATTCTTCCTTTGAATCTCCATTTCAGTCGAAATTATTGCTTTCATTTAAAGTGTTTTCCGCCATGAAAAATAATTATTAGTTCTTAATTTTAGAAATAAATGGCATTGTATCTAAAACCCAGCAAAAAAAAATACCCATAAATCCATCAATAAATCCCACTACATATTTATGTGTTTTGTTCACATATGAAATTTTAAGGGTTTTTCTCATGATTTTCTCAGAACTGCTCACGAAAAAGCTTATTTTTTAAGTTGGTAGTTTGAAACCAAATATATGAAGAAAGACCAAAGTAGATTTGTACAAAGTTAAAATAAAAATTATCTAAGAATAGCAACTTGAATTTGCAAATGAATATTTTTAAAAACTGGAAGCGTTTTTGCAAGGAGAAAAAACCGGCCGGTGAAGCACATTTAGAAAATATGTTCACCATATTCAACAAGCGTTTACTTCTAAACGAGCCCCATCATCTTGGCGATTACATGTTCCACATACATCAGTAAATTGAATTCTACGTAAAGAACTAAAGTCTTATGAACGCAAAATGTAAATATTTACAGCAAGTTGAAATTGACATTTGAGATGCTTGAATGTATAGATTCAGATACTTAATACTCTTTCTTAAGCATCTTGAGTCATATTCTTTTCACAGGCAGAGCAACCTTTCAGTTTTCTAGAAAGGTCAATAGGCAAAATGCGAGAATTTGGGGATCGATTAACACACATGAAGTTTCTGGAATAATCCGCGATAGTCCAAAACTTGACGTACGGTGCAGTTCGTGTCATTGGCCATTATTTCTCGTTGAATCTATAGTTACAATGCGGTTTACCTCGATATGTTCCAAATTTTTGCTGTCATTTGCATCCAAACAATGTTTGGCAACAGGATGATGTAGCTTAACACTGGACAAAAATTGTAAAAGACTATATGAATGATGAATTTCCTAGCCGATGGATTGGAGATCGTCCATTGTTTTGGCCATCTCGTTTTCCAGACATAACCCATCTTGACTTTTCCCTTTTTGGTTCTGTCAGGGACAAAGTATACGCTTCCTCTTTCATTGAAAACACGAAGCAAACGTACAACACAATCTCTTCTACAATAAAAGCTAGCGGTCACGTGGATTGAATTAGAGTATCGTTTGGATGTAGTTCGTGAAACAAAAGGCATCTCCAGTGAAATATTGTAGGTTACATAATGTTTGGTAAGTGCTTGTGATGAAATAATTTCTCTGTAAGTGCTTATATCTTGAGTTTATATACTATTTTTTAGGCAAAGTGCCATCTATGAGGAAATTTAGGAACTCTTTTTATTAAAAGAAAATTTACACCACGAGTATAATTTTAATGCAAGCCACACTCGTCTACGGCAATTGCTTTGATTTTTATTGAAGTCTTAAGTTTGTCAAGGACTTTTGGTATACTCGGCATAAAGACGAACCAATCAAGCTTTAAACTTTATCATGTTTCTTATTATGTTTCAAAATATAAATTCGAATCTTCTTTATAGTTTTTTCCCCCTGAAAATGCACCAAAAAATAAAACCTTTGAATGGGTCACATGGTTTTTCGGCACTTCATTCATAACATTTAAATTCAATTAGAGCTTAATTCAATTGTTTAATGTAATTTTTTTTCTAAATTTAAATGTAACCACCTTTTCTGAAGGACAACCATATAGAAAACATATGAAATTGGCTCTTATTCCTGGGAAAAACAAACCGTTTAGGACAGATATCGCAAGCCAAATCTGAACAGGGGCGAGTGTTCCGTAAAGCTATCCACAGAAACAACACTTTCAGAATAGAAATTTTATTCGTTTCGAAAATTCTGACAGATATTAAAATATATATGTAGTATTTATAGTGCCAAAATCAAATCACCTAGTTTTGGAGGGTTGGTATATATGTTAGTGAAAGGCTCCTGTAGACGGCGCTAAATGTCACCGATTTTGGGGGGAGAACTCGCACCGCCATCTTCGATTTCATTCCCCTTTTCTAGTTTTTCATGAATATCCTGACAAATATGCAATTTGCAAAATTTATATTATACACGAAATTAAAGAGCGTAAAATTTCCTATAAATAATTTTATTCTAGCTATAATTAGTTACTGAGATTTTCTGTCTCAAAGTCGATAAATTTGTAAAATACTGATAGTCGAAGCATTTTCTTGAGGCGATCGAAATGCCTCTATAGAAAAAACTAGCAAAGGCGGGAGAATGCTAGCGACTATACATTGTATTCTGCGTGAAGTCGTGTTTATTTGCAGGATATAATTAAACTGGAAGATATTTTAACTTCGGAAGAACACGAAATATTTATCGAAGAGAACTTTTCTTACTTTAAGAAGGAGTGATACTTATAGTGAAACTTGATCTCACATGTCTATAGAGCAAACTCTGATTATATTAATGAAAAGCACTGGAGGTTTCAGTACGCGGCGAGGATTTACAGACGGAGTATTGAATAGGTGGGTCATCAGTGCAACGGCTAATGTTTGTTTAACGTTGGAAGATTTCGCTGTTTTGCCTTTCGCTTGGTGTGAAAAATTTACCAAATTTCCACATTATCGAGTTATTAGCTTTTCAGTAATAGCAATTTTATTTCCTGGCAGTTTCTTTTAAATTTATATAAAATTTTCAAAATTAGGTTTAAGGACAATTTTCTACATTGCTTTACCGTTATATAACCCGTTTCTATATAACAGAATAGCAAGACTGTACATAGTCAAACTGAATATATTAGTAGCTCTTTTGCAACATTGTAAAAAAATATCAGCATTTTAATTTATTTCTAACTAATGTCTCAACATATTTGGAAACATTTCATGCTTTTCTTATGATTGATAACGTTTTTCATCTACCATTCTCTCTGTAAATTTCGTGGTGCAAAAATTGTTACGAGCACTAAAATGAGCGAGAAAAGGCAGTCTAACCATATCAAAATAAGACTAACGATTCATGCCTTAAACATCATCATTCTGCGATGTTTCGGACTAGGAAACCGGATCTCCTTTAATTTTTTTATTTTAAATATTTCCTACGTTTCAATCAAGAGATCTAATGTTTGTCAAAATCACTACCAGATGGGGCCCCAGAATTAAAACTTAACGAAATATTAACTGAAAATTACTCTGTGAAAATTGTAAAATAGAGAATTGTGATCGAGCTAACACAAGTGTAAATTTTTTCAGTCCTCCTGCAGAGAAAGAAGGGAGTGAAAAATCGATTACACATTTCCATGGATACAAACTTGAAAAAAGCTAAGTAAAATAAAACTGTTTAAAAAGTGATGCAGAGAAATGAGGAGGGAAATCTGATTTTCTCATACACGTCTAAACATAAAAATGAATTCCGTGTATATTATCAAAGTGGTGAAGAGAAAACCAATATGACTGCCCTCCTTTCAATTTCTTATATACTTCCACAAATTAAAGGGTTTGTGTTCAGCTTCGTCTTACACAGAAGAATATCGTGTATACATTTTGGAACACTTCGCCTTGGCCAATTAGATCTATAATTTTATTTTCAAGGCCACCACGTAGCGCACACTGACACAAAATTTCGGGTTGTGTGCTTCGTAGTATAAAGCACTTGTTGCATTGTTGAGTTATCACCTTTACACACACACGGCCGGACAGACAGATTTCGCACTGAAGAATTTCGCCGAAATTTAACGGAAATCTTCAAATGCGATATTAAGATATATTTCAAACATTATCGCCTTCCACATTTCTTAGTGTGGTAACTTATAACTAATATGCCTGCCTGATTCTTAAATTCTGACTGGGATTTTAAGAAAATCGTTGTATAAAATTGAAATTTTATAACATCATGCGCTAACATAAACCAACATTGTTCAGTAACTATTATATCTTACGTAAATCTAAACTCTTTCGTCTGCTTCCTTCCATGCTAATTTCGTCTTGTCGTCTCCGTCGTTATTATCTCCCTCCTCCTCATTATATTTCTCCTTTCCCAGTGCGTGTTCGATTATTTCGTCCTCGCCAAAAGAGTGACGGAACAAAATGACCTACACCACTCAGGCCTGCACTTCGTCTTCACCAACACATCACATAATTTTATTTTTATATCTTAGGCTTAAACTTCAGATTTTAATTTATAAGTTCAGAACTGCCGTTATTTTGATATTTCTGTTTAACTAAGTACCAATTAAAAGAGATTCTACTGTAATGAGCAATTTCCACGATAAGACCAACTTACAACATTCAGGGAAAAAGCACTTATTATGTTTTTTTTCTCCACCCACATGATTTCAATATATCAATAAAGGCTATTATATAACTTTCGTTTTCAAATATAAGCTGATGTGTGCTGTTTTAACTGAGAAACTGCACCTGAGCTATGTACTTGATGGATGCAATTAGGGGCGTTCTGTCCTTTCTACAGAAATCACAATGGAATGGGAGAAAAAGTTATTACCATATGACTTCATTAGCATAATAATTTTATATAAAATATAAATTCGTATTCCACGCCGAAGAGCCCAACAGAATACTGAAGTGAAGTAATGAAAAAAGTATCTGTGAACATTGTTTGAAGCGGGAAATATATCTACAATTGTTTATCCATCAACAGAAACAAAATATACGTATATGCCTGGAGCACAGACTTTACTTTACACTACGACACACCCCTGACTCCAGATATAAAAATCTCCGGTTTGCAGTTTGGATGAGTGTGCGTAGAAACTTTATTGAACAGAAAGAGAAAAAAGTTTACATATAGTGTTTTAACGTCGACGAAACACATGTGAAAATTATAAAAACGTTAAAAAATTTGTCTTTACATATGAAAAGAAAGACTCGCGAAGCGAAAATAATTTTAAGACAGGTCCCAAATGTTCGCTACATCTATATACTTGTAGGAGGACTGATTAGGGTCCTAGGTATTGAATTTCTAGAGAGTCTTAGTCCATAAGTCTGAGGTATTGATGAAGGAGAGAAATCTTTGTTGGAGTCGGATTAACTGGTTGCGTCTGATGGCTCTTTTATGAGGTTTTCATTTTCAGTGAGGAAGGATATGGGTGTAGATATATTTATTCTTGATAGTTTATTTGAAAGTAGAGTACCCGATAAAACCTTCAAATAATGGCCTAGATTGCATTAAATAGGGGATTTTATTTACAGGTCGTGTGTCCCGTTGCCCTTGGTGCTGATGTTTCGGCAACATCCAAGAGGGCCGTTGAACGTCGATACGCCTTGCATCCGAACCTGTACACTCTGTTCTATCATGCACACGCGGATGGTTCCTCAGTGGTTAGACCACTTTTTCATGAGTAAATGATGGCTCAGTTGCATTATTTTGGTTTCCAATTATGTTTCTTCTGATAATTCTTTCATTCAGTTGAGAGCATGAAATTCTGTTCAAATACGTGCTGCAAATTTTGTATTATTTAATTTATTAGTGCAAACCATTCAGAACAAATGAATAAATTTCTTTGAAAACGTAACAGCTGTCATATTTTTCTTAAACTATTTTTTTCTATTGTTATGACACGACAAATTTCTCTTAATTTCAATGACAGCAAAATTTTCAAATTACTTGTAATTACTATTAGAATAATTAATTACTGTTCAGCTGCATGTATATTTTGAAATAAATCAGAGAAAATAAAGTACATATGAAAATTTACCTAGTTCATGAAATAACCCTTTCTTTTTCCTGAATCGTGATTTATGCTTGTTTTAGGTTTCCTCGAAATCGAAATCTTAACGCCGTTGAGCCTTTGAGTTCATCATAATTCTTAAGAGTCAGCTGAAGGGTGGTGGCTGAACACAATAAAATAAATTTTCTCATTATTTTTCAGGCAGCCATGTCACTGAGTATGTATTTACCAGATGTAGAGTGGTAGCATTTATAAGGAACTGAGGTGAAGTAATTTATTTATGAGCGTTCATTTATTCTTTTTCGGATCAGAAAGATATAATTCTGATCCGATGAATCAGTTACTTTTAGAACATTTTTCATATATCCTTATTGGCATACAGTAAACATTGCCCTTAACTTCATTATGAGTGGTTCTTGACTATATAAGAAGTCAAATCAGACATAAAAGTTACATAATTTAAATTTTCATTTATTTTTTATTTAATAACGAATAATACAGTGCATTGATGAATTACGTTTACGCACGGATTCTGTTTATTGTAATCTATTTCTTTTCATTGCTTCAATTATCTATATGAAATCCCAGAAGATCCTTTCTGGGAATATTTGAACGTATTTCGCTTAACCCTCTGACCACCAATTTTTTAAAATTCGCTAATTAGATGCAACGTTCGGAAACTTGTTCAAATACGTTTGAGCGTAGCGAATTGTAATATACAGGCAAGCTTTTATTTGTATATTACGGTTTAATGCTCTAATAGTTCTAAGTAAACACAATAGCTTGCGAAAATCGAAGGATGCAGCGGAAAATAGATTTACTTCTTGCATTCGGTAATCGTGGGATAAGCTGTCAGAGGATTCATTGAGTATAAAAGTTGTATAGATATTTTATAATTAAGAAGAATAATTGCTTTTTATCTACTCAATTTCCTAATTTTTTAAGTAATGAAAAGTTCTATTGAGTCTCGATTATGTTTATGAGAACATTTTGATATGAAAAATTTTTCAATTTCAGATTACTAGCTGGGAGTATTTTTCAGTTAATAAGGTTAATAACCAAAGAATACTTCTATTTTTAAAGGCTATATTTACAAAATGGTTAAAGTTGCATCTTTCGTTGACCAATCACTTCCAAAATAACGCTGAGAAGTTATAAATGCCATGAATTTATAAATATCTTATAACTTGTAACCGTCTCGAATATAAAATGCGTAAAGATAAATTACTGTCATCGTCAAAAAATTCGAGGTCCAGATTTGATCGATTAGATGTGTTTGAATTAATAGTTTTTGCAATTATCTTCGTCTTTGAACACGATAACTCAGAAACGGGACCAGCTAGACGAATAATGCAGCACGAGTCCTTAACATCAAAATGGTTAAATTCGGTGAATTTCACTAGCAGATTAATTATTAATTATGGTTAAATTATTTATGTTTAAAAACTATCAAATGTGTTATTTTGGGCTTGATTACTGTAAAAAATGTTCTGTTTCGATTTCGAAAATGAATTTTGATAAGCCCCAACGGCTTTCGGTCTCTCCTAACAAACCATTTAGGAAAGATGATGATTGCCTACATTCTATCTCGACCTTTAAGAAAGTCAATGAATTTATAGCATCAAATTCAATTTTTTCTGCCTTATCCACACACCTTCAATTAAATTTAAAGACAAGACCTTTCTGTATCAATTTGACTAATATGGAATATAGTAAAAGGCCATACATTCCAATACTCAAAGATTCTAAACTTCTGAGCAGTACTTTAACCGTATCATTAAGCATTCTAAAACCATAATATTCGAATCACTCACCGGAAAGAAATTCAACAATTTTGACACATTAGAATTTATAATCGGCTCTTTCATCAAATTTAAAGCCTTTTCATAATTCTCATCTGAGAGTGAGAAACCGATAACAACATTTGCGATAACATTTCCTATTAATGACTTCAAATTACAAAATTTAACTATCTTATAAGAATTTAATATTATCAATAAGGGTTTGAGAAGGATTCTAAAATTCTGACCAGGAACATGGATCTCCAAAATATTTTTCAATCCACACTTTAGGCAATTTTATTCTCTTTACAGAATCATTTCCATTACCACATACATTAAATTCAATGATTGAACTTCCTAATGCATTATTGTGTTCACCTGTTCCAGGATTTTCTTGCCTTCCTAAGGGAGAAATATTTGGCGAAATTAAGTGGCGTTCTTTTGTAGTTTGAAGAGTCATTAACTGTGGCGAAATTTTCAAACAACTAAAAATAATCTTCTGTTGGAGTAGCAGCGTGCGGCAGCAATTTATGTTGATACAATGAGGCATCAGAACTTTTAAAACTAATCAATTTATTAAAACATTCAAAAAAAGAAATTAACTCAACTACATTTACATTAAAGAAGAAAAGTATATCTCAATCTGTACAACATAATTTCAATTCTGATATATATATATATATATATATATATAAACATACAAGAAACAATAAAATTAGTAGTAAAAACTATATAAAAACAAAAAAAAACAATCATAAATAACAAAACGTAAAAAAGCAACAAAGATTTACATAAAAAAAAGTATATATCTCAATCTGTACAACATAATTCCATTTGTGATATATATACAAGAAACAATAAAATCAGTAGTAAAAGCTACAAAAAACAATCATAAACAACAAAACGTTAAAAAGCAATGCAAGAACCCGATAGAAATAAAATACCGATAGTTTCAATAGGGATAAAAATTATATAAGAATAAACAAAAGGGGATAATAATAAAAATAATATAAAACAGAAAGGCAACGAATGCACAATAAATGCTGCAATTCTAGTAGTATTGTGGAAATATATCAAACATCAAATTTCAATGCAGAGACAAAATGATGGAAAGTATTTCAGTAAAAAAGAACGGCTTCTTCTTCAGGGAATGTGAAATCGGTACTAACTATCCATACTAACCATAAAATAATTAGAAAATTCCCAACACTTTCTACGAACAGTGTTAGCTATAAGCTAATAGAACACTGTCTTCACCCCAAGTGTTAGGATATAAAAATGTACATACCATAAGATGGGGAGATTCAAGCAGCATGCAAGAAGGCATAGAACTGAATGTTTCGCGTCGTACAGGAGACCGGATGTTTTGAAAGCAAACTATTACGTGAATTCGCGCCTAAACTATGAGTTGGAGGAGAGTTCGATTTAGATTACGATCGAGACAAAGAAAGGGATGAAAAATATATACAAATTAAAGAAATAAGTGTACAGACAAATAATGCAAAAGAAAAATTATAAATTTAATATGAAAAGGTATAAATTCAACCATTTTTTTGAGAGCGGCTAGAGTAAAATATTTTCAATTCCATTAATAAACGACTGAAAGATGCGTTTTCCAGGTAATCACATTAGACCTGTCTGACTTGAGTGAAACCACAGTTTAAAACTGCGTCAGCACAGCTCTAATATGCAATCCTTTACTTATATCTTAAAGCCATTAATTAAATGTTCGTAGAAGAAGGATTACATATTAGAGCCATGCTGACGCAGTTTTAAACTGTGGTAGGGTCACTCTAGTAACCCGTTTGACCGGAAGCTGATAATTTTTTGAAACATTCATCAATCGTGTTACGCATTATGCATATTACTTATATCCATTTTCATAAAACTATCATGAAAATTTGGAAATATATAAAAAGTTTCTTTAATATACAAAACTTTTTGCAGTTTTTTACTTATAACATTCAGAGATGTGCGCCAAATTTAAGAAAATTAACAAAATGCTCAACAATATGTTATAAAAATATTTTATTAAAATATTTTATTAAAATTTAAAGTAAATAGGTTAAATATTTAAGGAAATATTAGTATTTGTAGTAAATACTTTTAACTGCGCATCCGAGAATATAGCGAAAATTTTTTAAGGCAACTTCTATAAAAATTCCAGTTGAATGACATTCTGATTTAAAAAGATGTATGCATTCAAACCAGAAGAATTTCTGCAGTTGTTTAAGCGAAACAAAATGATGAGTGTATTTCCACAAATCAATAGATTTCTTAAACTTGAATCTTCGAACAGCAGTATTGAATTTTATGAAATTTGAATATGCCGAGTACCTATCTGAACTTATGAATTAAATACATAATTAAAATTTAAATTCGTCGACTAATACTCGAAAATTCAAGTTTCAAGAATATTGATTTATGAAAAAACCTCATCATTTTGTTTCTCTTAGAGAATAGTAGAAATTCTGTTGGTTCCATTGCATCCAACTTTCTAAATCTTAGTGGTATTAAGCTGGAATTTCTATACAAGCTTCTTTCTATATCTGGCTTCGACGTTATGAAAAGAATTAAGCTCTGTTTCGCGCATGCGCAGTTTGAAAATATTTACTACAAATACTCATAATTCCTCAAATATTCAATGTATTTACTTCGAATTGTAATACTATGTTTCTTTAATGTATTTGCAAGTATTCTGTAAGTTTCGCAAAATTCGACATATTATTTGTCAAATTCCTTCATTTTGACGCCGGCTTCAGGAGATCACTCGGTTTAAAACAAACTCAACATTTATTTTAAATTAAGTAGACATAGATAGATATGACACTGTCGTAAACGACATCACGAAATAGAAGTCAATAGAAACTGTTGTCAGAACAAAAACACTAAAGGATAAAGACAAACGGTTAATAATTTATGACACGAAAAACCATTATTGCGAGAAAAGATTAACTGTGATTGGATCAATTAATTGCAATTGTTTCATAAACTATTGAAATGTTTCTGAATAATTTTGAATGTGCAGTCATGAATTGGTTCTATTATGAAATCTGAATGAATAATCGTTTTCGTGATGCGCCACTTTGTTTATTGTGGCAGATCTATAATCTTTCGGTGCATGTTTGGGAGGATAAAAAAGTCTATATCTACCAAGAATTTTCACTCTGCGTGTTTTGGCTATGAGGGTAAGGCTAACCTATCTCGATACACTTTGATTATCTCTCGTATTTGTAGGTGCTTTACAGACTCCAAGATGAAAAACACTAATGCGGGAAAACGACACCTGTGTAAAAGAATACAAAAGGAATCATAATTAAGTAGTGCAAACGAGTACTTAAGTGCAGGTTTTATGATGATGAAACCTGATATGGTTTTGAAATAAAGATTTCGAATATAAAAATAACAGGGCATGCAACGTCCTTTTCCACAAAGCTTTGACCCTTATAATTATAACATATTTCTAAAAATCCTACTCCAAATAGCATTTTGAAATTCTACAGTGTTTCATCTCTCTAAAGGAAAATATAAGTCCCTGAAGCAAATTTGCTGCCTTGTTTGATTAAGATAACACGTAGCAGCTTCTGAAGCAATTAATAACTGTTAGAGTCTGGGAATGTTGATACAGATTGAAAGTTTTAAAGGAGGGGCCTCAGCTTATGTCCTTTAGCCTCTATTATTTCTATCCAGTGGTGCTGCAATCGTTCATCAGCTCTGGCAGTGAGCCATCTATTTCACTTACTCATGTTTATACATGATATTTAGTTAAGTGTTAGAATGATATTAAGGTTAACAGAGTAGGCTCCAAGGGTTGTACATGTTAAATTGAGATATACATTATAAAACAAATATAACAAAATGCTTAGTAATTGAGAGATAACTTTTATATCAGCATTGTCAGATTAATCGTAATTTTATTTTAATTTAGAAATGTAAATATATACAGTTTAGATATCAGAATAAAATTCTGTGACATTTTCGGATCACTCAGGTTTCCAGTTGTTGGTTCATACTGGAATTGGTATTTTAGGAAGTTTCTTGTAATTATTTTTTATCAAAATTATTCTGAGAATTATTAAACGCACAAGTATTTCTATTTGGAAAATCTTTGTTAAATTTATCTTTATTTTATCAGTAAATTAATATCTTTTCATAATAACTTATCTCTGTAAATTTTAGATGGTTTTCGAGAATAATTATCTCCTTTAGTGTTAGTTTTTTTTCAAACCAAGATCAATCTTTGAGGATTGCTAATAAAAAGATTCATAGCTTGAAAAAATTAGCTGTCACCATTTTTTTAGTATATTAGGCAGTATTTTACTTATGATGATATCAGAATTTAGCTTTAATGAAACAAATCATTATACAAAATAATTAGATGACTTGTCGTTGAGCAGCAGCCCTATACTATTGAATAATATAATAACAATGATCTGTTGATGAAATATAATTAAAACACCCGTACTTCAATGTTATAATTTGATTACCACTACTTACGAAAAATAGGCGGTTATAAAATGTCGGAAACTGCTGCATATATCGGTGCCAACACAAGCGTCACAATTTTAAAAAACTGCTTTTAAATCTAAAAATTTAAGAGTGGTATAAGTGAAATAAAAAAGGAACAATATCTTTTGTTTGATAAAAGATTAAAATGCCTATCTAGGTGTCGGATGGCAGGCCATTTCCAAAAATCTTCCGATTTTAAACAATAACGGTCACTCCATTTCTGTTCACGATAACATAGTTTAATATTAATAGAAGGAGATTTAATATATCTTGGTTAAAGATCCAGCTCATTATTCAGGGTTCGTCAAGTTTAGAACCTACAAATTTAACATTCCTTTATAAACTAGACTTTCATTATAAAAAAATTCTAATATATAAAATCATATCGCTTTTTCTTGAATATCAAATTGATAAATCTCGTCTTAAATCCGAAATCGCTGTAACATTTTGAAATAATCGAAATTTTCTGCAATGTGATACGTTATTACTTTGGAAATTTTAAAACAATTCTTTTCTATAGATTAATTTTACAGATTTGCCTGGGAATAAATATATTTAAAAGACAAAACTGTTAGTTTTTTGGTTCTTATTTTGCTTTATTCAATATTTAATAATGTTTCTAAAATTTCTTCAGTTATATTAATTCTCGAATTATAGTTCCTTTCCCGGTTTAAGGGGATAAAATTATTTGCTTATTTAGAAATTCTGCGGAATTAATAAAACCCATACTCACATTAAAACCTTTAAAAACCTTCAACACTTGTTAATATCTAATTTATATTTTTAATACTTTTGTAAATCACGCTTTAAATAAATTCTTTAAAACAAACGGATTTTTAAAATTTCTGTTCTAATTTTAAACTAATAACTTTTCACTGCAAATACCGGGAATTATAAAATGCTTGCTGTATAGAATTTTAATTCTATTTTACACATCATTTACAACTTCTTCTCAAATTTTATTGTCTTTGATAAGGATAGAATTTCTGCAAAGTGATCTCTTCGACTGCGATTTCTTTCTCTCCACCTATTCCATGTCATATTCTAACACCTCTTTGACAATAATTTTAATTATAGAATAATACATATAATTACATGAGATGTATACTTTAGAACCTCTTTCGAAACGGACACTTTAAGAAACGGAATCCTCCCTTAAGCGGAAAAAATATTTGGTCCTGTCAAAAAATATAGGAAATCCATAGTAGATCCCCTCCTTAAAACGCAACCTGTGTAACACAAAAACGGAAAGAATTTCAAAGAACAATTTACAATGCTTCATTGTTAGAAAAACCTGTTATAACGTACAAAAACTGGGGCGTTTTCCAGAAGTTCTTTTTCTTTCCATTGGTAAAAAAAGAAAAGAATTCCATGGATCAAATCGGTTTTTTTTCAAATAATGATGCGTATATCACACATTTTGAATGCACTGACACATCATATTTGCTTAGCTCTCCGTCATTTAGTTTTAAGCACTGATGAGAATCGGACGATTTCTTTTAGTGACGGCAATGCGTCAAGAATGTTTTGGATATTGATACTAAAATGAAAACAACTGAAGCGAAAGTGACAGACAATTTGAGCATGAATTAAATTATTGATAAATTTAAAATAGGCAAATCTCAGTTTTACGAAATACTTAAAGCTGGGCATTCACGAGAAGGCTAGGCTGTGCAATTTGTAGCAAGATCGGGTTTTTTCCACACATTCAAGTGGAAAGATTAGTCACGTCATTCACGGATGTTCCAAAGGTTCTTTTGATACACCTTGTTTGATAAGGTTCAAAGTCCCAGAGTTACTTACACCCACACACACACATCGAATCTCCGATTTTACTTGCAACATGATCTATCCTCGTCGCGGGGTTGCAATCTAGATAGAAACTTTGTTTTCCCACTACCCTAGCAGCAAGGTCCTCAAATCCTCCATCCGGCCATTCCAATTTGATTTCAAACTATACGGAATTCCAACACTTCCAAACCTGTATGCCAATTTTCATCGGTTTTTCACGTTGTCGAAAGGATTTTCCTTCCCTTGTTTAAAAATCGCAGAGTGGTAGAGAGGTGAATGCCCGCTTCAGAAGAATGAAACAACTGAACTTTGGCTACATTCAAAATTCTCAACTAAGAGAAAAATGTGGGAGATAGGCAACGAAGAGATTAATGAAATTGTTTGGGAGTGGTTTGTAGACGCAAGATCTCGAAATCTTCCGATAACCTGACCTAGATTACAAGCCCGAGCTAAAGATATTGCAGAAAAATTGATTTTCATGTTTTCATTTTCATCATTTATAAATTCTTCTCAATTTTTATTGTCTTTGATAAGCATAGAATTTCTGCAAAGTTTTTTCTTCGACTGCGATTTCTTTCTCTC